>PISX010016589.1:0-45780 GCA_004024625.1 Mellivora capensis
ATTCATCTGTTGATGGACATCTAGGCTCTTTCCATAGTTTGGCTATTGTAGACATTGCTGCTATAAACATTCGGGTGCACGTGCCCCTTCGGATCACTACGTTTGTATCTTTAGGGTAAATACCCAGCAGTGCAATTGCTGGGTCATAGGGTAGTTCTATTTTCAACTTTTTGAGGAACCTCCATGCTGTTTTCCAGAGAGGTTGTACCAGCTTGCATTTCCTATTAGACCAGCTTTTAAAGCTGTCCAACTATGGCCTAGCTTTCAAAGACATTAGAGGGTACAATGAAGTTGAATGCCTTCAGTCTCTTCTTCCCAAATGTCTACCTGACCTTCGCTTTCTTTTTATTACACTCCAGGTCCTCAGGAAATTTCAATAGTTAACTGCCATTGAACCTATTTCAACAGAATTATTAATAGCTGACTTCATTGGTGGTATGCCTGTAATAAGGTGTGTTCAAATATTTCCCCAAGGTGTAACAAAGGCTGTGTTTCCTTTCCTACTTACAGTTATTTGAATGGTAAATAAAGAAAGAGGATATCCCAAACACCACAATAAACTTTAAACACTCTCAACCAACTCTTATATAATTTCTAGTATAATAGGGTAATATCCCAAATTCTTCACTTAAGAATTAATCTGTTTTTTTAATCTTCCTTACAGGATTTAGCAATCTGTTTCAAAAATTTTTTAAATATGAAATTCCAACCTTTTCAGGGCCAACTTTAATTACACTGGTTTATTTAGGCTACCAAAGTTTTCAGTGCTGAGAAAGGTATAAGCAAGTATTTTTACCAATAAATACAATAAACCAATAAAAAATAATGAAAAACTTGCTTTACATAGAGTTTTATAACTTCCATAAAGTTTAATAAACATGATTTCCTTTGGACTACCCAGAAATCCTGTAAGTTGGCCAAGGCCTGTACTTTTGTCCCTTTTATAGAGGTAACTAAGCCCAGAGACATTAAAGACTCCCTAGATCTGAGACTCTATTATTTGTACTGCAGGTCCATGTGCTTCTGATGATCATGAAATCTTGAAAAACATTAAATTAGATCATTCACATAAGAATTTTAGCAAAATGCTTAATGCATAGTATGTACTCAATAAAACCTGTTGTCAATTACATGTACTATTTATATCCTTTATTACTAACTTAATGACCGTGTCACTAAGATTCAAAAACTGGTGTTTCAGGACAAGAGAAATACAAAAGCTTACTAAGGATCTGACAGAGCAGTGCCCAATATCTGTTTGGAGACCAAATAATTTAATTAAGTGTGTTCAAATCCTTACTCTTACTTTTTAAGAACAGAGTAAAAAAATCCATGCCCCAATCAGTCATGTCGTCAAGTCTAAGTCTTTCCTCAGTTGTATTATTTCTAAGAATCGACCTTAGGAGAAAAAAAATCCAAAATACAAGAAAATTTGTCTATTCAATAATACTCATCACATTTTTTATGAAAGCAAAATGTTGGGAGAAAGCTAAATATATATGAGAAATGAGCTATTGTGAGGGCACTAAGATATTATTAAAAGGAATATACACATAGGGAAATTATTACTATGTTATAATTCTAATAAAAGCTCTCTATAAAATTATACTCCCAGTATATTCTCATTTAGACATAATAAGATACATAGACAAAGAAGGAAGTATGCCAGAATATTAAGGATGGTACCATAGCTTTCAATTTTTATACTTTTTAAATCTCACAAATTTCTGCCAAAACACAGTGGAAAATAAATACCAGTTCTTAAATAAATGAATAAGGCTAGTAGTCACCCTGTGAAGACTGTAAAGACATAAAAGACTTTGCCTGTTGTATATCCACAACACAAATATCCGTGTGAGCGATTCTCCTGGTTCTGTGATATTCGATATGACTGTTGACCCAGGTAACCTCTTTGGGCTGTATCGAGGGGCAACCAGGTTCAATGTAAAATATGTTCCAGTCTGACTGTTGCAAAGAGAGACACGTTGGCTAACTTTTTAAGATCTTTTTAATCCCACTATCTAGTGATGTTCAGATCTGCATCTACTATCTGAATTTTAGGGCCATTGTGCTAAGCACACAGATGGTCTCTCAGTTGTCTGCCTTCTCAATTGCTCCCAATCAAGAGCTGCTTCCACTAAAGCCAAAAGCAAAGCTGCTAAACGGCTGTTTACCCTACTGGGATAAGAGGAGAAAGAAGCTGTGATCATGTCCTGTGCACACCAGTGCTCCTCAGTTAGGCTGTCTGACTCCAGAGTCAGTAAATTGAATGGAACCAAACAGAGCCATTGGAGGAAATTGCCTTCAGCTGATAGTTTACATTGCTCTGTCTTGTCTTCAAGGTCGGTGAATAAGGTTAATTCAAATCTTAAGGCCAAGTTCAGGAGGGTGCCAGTTCATCAAAAAGTTCCCAGAGAAACCTGGGCAAACAAAAACCAGCACAATTCAATCCGGATTACTGCCAAGCCACATTCCGCACCTCCTCAATATTGATTTCCTTAAAGCATGAGAAAGAAACTCCTTATCTGTGTCCTTGCTGGATCTTTCAGAGAAAAAATATTGGCCTCTGAGGAATGCACTGGTCGCACTTGTGAAGGTGTAGTGTGGTAGGAAGAGAACTGGGTGTTTAGATTTAGCTGGGACAGCTCAACAAAGTTTATAAAGAGATCATTGGAACTCAAGAAAAGGGAGGAGTGGCTAATAAAAGAAATGGAACAGAGAATGGGGCAAAAATAGCATATAGAATGGCTTAACACTTGTTTGCAGAGCAGCCGGAAGATTCCAGAGAATATTGCTACTCAGGAACCTGAAGGTGTTCAGCCATTCTAATTTACTCTGTCTTGCATGGCTGAAAGAGGACTAGAGTTCTATGCCAGGTTGCAAATGGAGAGCAAATAAAAAGGGAGAACAAGGACAAGAACCGGAGCTTCTCAGTCACCCAAGCAGAGAAGGACATTGACGGCAAGCAGATGGGAATTGGGTCATTCAGATTACCTGACGAATTCTTCTTCAAGGATGGCTCAGGGCTGGTTACACTCCCTAGCATATCTCATCCACCTTCATATAGCTGACCCGTCAGGGGCCCTTACTTTACCTATAGCAAAATAGTTTTGTTGTATTTGCTCCAACTGGCCAGCATGTGATATTGTTCATGACTCAGCGCTGTGGAGAGAAGTCAACACCTTAAAAGAATCTTCTGGCGGTTGCAGGGTGATTGAACATGGAGCAGGCTAGCAGCTGGGACACTCTGCAAATTAGCAGGGATCAGAGGCTAGGAGGTACAGAACCTTAGATCTCATTCTGCACAGAATATTTTTTAAAAGATCTTGTTTATTTGTCAGAGAGAGAGAGAGCACAGCGTAAGGAGCAGCAAGTAGAGGGAGAAGCAGGGTCCCCACTGAGCAGGAAGCCTGATGTGGGACTCCATCCCAGGACCCTGGGATCATGACCTGAACTGAAGGCAGACACTTAACCTACTGAGCCACCCAGGCACCCCTGAGCAGAATATTTAGGGCATTTTTTTTCCTCTGAAATAGTTGCTCTCTTTCAGTGACCACACCAAATTTTAAAGATTTTATTTATTTATTTGACAGAGAGAGAGATCACAAGTAGGCAGAGAAGGCAGGCAGAGAGACAGAGGGGGAAGCAGGCTCCCCGCTGAACAGACAGCCCGATGGGGGCTGGATCCCAGGACCCTGAGATCATGACCTGAGCCAAAGGCAGAGGCTTTAACCCACTGAGCCACCCAGGCGCCCACACACCAAATTTTAGAAGACATCAACCCTCTGTTATTTCTCCCTACAAAAGTGTGATGCTATCAGGTACAACTCCTATAGTAGATGCATTCTCAGCACACTAAAAAAAAAAAAAGGCAAAGTCTGCATAAATAGCATAAATATTCATAGAAATTAGTCTTATTAAACGTAAAACTGTGATTGATACTTCTTCCAGAATTAGACTCCTCTCTTTTCAGAAACAGCAGTATCTGCTCTGCTTCTAATAGGCAGTGCCTTTCGGACACATCACTTGGCTTTGCCAGGTGTCAGTTTCCCCATTGGTAAAGTGAGGGGATGGGACAGGATGAGGTGTGGTTATATGAATGAGTGTATAGATGTGAAATAGCAAAATGACATTCTGATTCTTCTTTTATGCAGATTGGTGACATTACTAAAAAAAAACTTGAGAGCTTTGAGTCAATGGCTCTTGCTTTCAAGTACATAACCTATGGAAGGAGATTGTTATCCATAGTCTGACCCTTGACCCATCTCTGGCCACTTCCAAACATGGACTCTATGTTCAGCCAGATAGATCTAACTATAGGACACAAACACAGTGTCCTCATGAGAGGGGTCTACCCTACAATTTATGGCTTAGAGGAGCAGAGGGAAATATGGGATTCCTATGGACAGGATCACTCCCTAGAGAAAGGGGGAAGAAAGGGGGTCTCGGCTACCTATGCCCAATTTCTTCTGGATGGTTTAGCTGGAATGAAGGTCGGGTCAGTTACAATAAAGGTGGGTTTTCAGCAACATGGCTTCTGTTTGCCCATGTGCCTCGATTTTTTGGTTCCTAAACACCACTTTCTATGTCCGATCATCCCTATATTTAGAGCTATAAATCCCTGTGAGTAAAGGGAACTGTTTGCCAAGCCAGAGAGTAGGAAGAAAGGAGGAGAGCATAAAAAATCATGATGGCTTTTTTGGTTCCAGGGCCTGCACTGAATAGGGAGGATACATTCCAGCAGTCTTGCCCAGGAGATAGTCTGCATTAGTGACTGGGCAATGACGTAGAGAGATCTGTGGTCACAAAGCAGTTCAAGCCTGAGTCAGTTTTCAGTCCAGGCTTTATACATTTTTTTCTAGTGAGTCAAGTGATTCTTTCATCAGCACCCTTCTGTTGGAGAAGGCATCTAGAATACTCCTGGCTTTGATCATGCTTAGTTCCCAAAGGGACTTTAAAGATTGCCTCGCTCAACATTCTCAGTTGTCATAATTAGGTATCTACTTGTTAATCACTGTTTTCTCTAGCACCAAATGCAATGCCTGGCACAGAGTAAGTGCTCAAGATTTGGTGGAGTTACAAGTGAGGAAACTGACTTTCCGGAATGAGTAGGTACAAGAGTAGCTCAGAACAGAACCGGGGCCAGAACCCAGGCCACCAGCCACCCAATCTTTCCACATCGGCTTGCTAGTTAAGCAATTAAACTTAAGGCAAGAAACCATCTTTGGTTCAAAATAAAGAATGAGACGATTCCTTAATACCTTTTAAAATTGTTCATGTTAGGGCGCCTGGGTGGCTCAGTGGGTTAAAGTCTCTGCCTTCAGCTCAGGTCATGATTCCAGGGTCCTGGGATCGAGTCCCACATCAGGCTCTCTGCTCCGCGGGGAGCCTGCTTTCTCCTCTCTCTCTGCTTGCCTCTCTGCCTACTTGTGATCTCTCTCTGTCAAATAAATAAATAAAATCTTTTAAAAAAATTGTTCATGTTATTTTAAAAAATCCTTGTAAGCATGATGACTTAGAAGGCAAGCCATAGTTTGGATAGGGGCAGATATCCAAAGATAATGCTTATTATGCCAGCCTAATGGTTAGGAATCCGGTTCTCAAGGCAGGCTGCCTACGTGCAAATCTGGGTTGGGCCACTAAACCAGTCCTGTGACCTTGTGCCAATTACTTAACCACTCTGACTGAATTTCTCCACCCATAAATGGACAAATAGTACCTTCCGCATAGGGTTGGTGCAAGGATTAAAATAATGAACACAAGTAAAGTGCCTAGAACTATGTATGGTACATAATCAATGTAAGTCATCATTGTTATTATTATTCTTGCTATTAGAGTTCATAATTCAGTCTATAGGACTTTAGCAAATTCACATTTATTCTTCCTGTCTGTTTGAAGTTTGAGGAGTGCCTTGACTTCCGTGAGCCTCCTCATACTCATTTCTGACTGAAACATTGGTGATGTTACAGGGTCTCCTATGCTAGTCAAGGCGTAGCAAACAGCCTCTCATTCGATTATTTGTATGAATGTGGTCTTGGAAAGTGAAACAACATAAGTAGAGCTTGCCTGGTTGATAAAAAAAAATCCCATGCCTTTGGTCTTCTTAATTGCCAGCAGGGGAAACTCTAAACTCTAAAGGGGAAGGAGATTGACCGCCTCATCTTCTGGTTTGATGTTTGAGGCAGGGGAGTTGTCTGGACATCCACTTTGTGACAGTCAACCACATTCAAATGCAAGAAGAGCTGAAGTAATTTTTGCAGCTTCCCAGTGTGGATCCCAGGTAGATGAAAATGTAGCATTCCTTTGCCTGGTTAGTAGATAGGAAAAAGTGAGAAAATTCTAGGCGATGGAGAGATTACAGCAGGGTCTAGGGCACAGGCTTATAAAACAACGGGAAATGGGAACCATCAGGGGCCATGATGTATTTACCTGCCTGACTCCGGTATCTGAATGGCTGAAGCCCAAGTGAAAGAAACCTCCAGTGAAATCAACCTCCCCTTTCTTATGGCCAATACAAAGATTACTTCTACCAGATTCTCAGATAGACTTTGAAACAATACCAGATGTGGTTATCATGACTGAAATGTAGGAAACAAGGTGACTTTGTTCCACCCAAAAATCCCTTGAGTGCATGTAAATTTCATCACCTGATTGTGCTGCTGTATCATCACTGTGTTGAGAAGTAATTACTTCCTGGAAGGATGTATGGCTCACATCTTATATCGTTGTAGCTATAACAAAGTTTCCTACTTAAGTCCAGCTATTCTTCTCTGAAACAAAAATAGAAACTTCTCAGAGGATGATCAACCATGGGGTAACTACACTTTGCTGATAACATCATTGCCTTTACATAGATATAAAACAGCAACTAGGAAATGCTGTGTCTTTTCTCAAGCAACTCTTCTAAACTCCATTCTCTAAGATCCTTCTCTCAGCAGTCAGAGAGGCCACTGAGCCTGGTGATAAGAATAGACATGGAGAGGGGCGCCTGGGTGGCTCAGTGGGTTGGGCCTCTGCCTTCGGCTCAGGTCATGGTCTCAGGGTCCTGGGATGGAGCCCCGCATTGGGCTCTCTGCTCAGCGGGGAGCCTGCTTCCCCCTCTCTCTCTGCCTACCTCTCTGCCTACTTGTGATCTCTCTCTCTCTGTCAAATAAAAAAATAAAATCTTTAAAAAAAATAGACATGGAGGAACTTGGTTCAAGTCTTGGTTCTTTTGTTTGACCTTAAGCAGATATTTTACTTCATTTTCTGCCTGACTCTCCTTAAAATGAAAGAGTTGTTTTGGATAATTGCTGAGGTCACTTCTAGTGTTTTATAAAATGGCCGATTGCTATTTGATCATTATAACTACATTTATGGGTGTCTAAAGTTTTTAAAAGGACATTAAGATAGTGAAGTCTTCAGATCTCTGTGCTAGCCAGTGGGGGAAGAAATTTGGTTGTAATGGTACCTCTTCAGCAACATTCAAAAATCACTACATCCAGAAAGCTACTTAAATGGAAAGACAACACAGTGTAATGGAAAGCATATGGGATTTAGAGCTAACTTACCTGGCTTTGGATCTTGGCTCATTCATTGAACAACTCCTAATTTTTTAAAAAGAATCAACAACAATGATAATAATACGTGGAAATCAAAATTGCTAAAGTGTAAGAAAACAGGGGCGCCTAGGTGGTTCAGTGGGTTAAAGCCTCTGCCTTCGGCTCAGTTCATGATCCCAGAGTCCTGGGATCGAGCCCCGCATCGGGCTCTGTGCTCGGCAGGGAGCCTGCTTCCCTTCCTCTCTCTCTTTGCCTGCCTTTCTGCCTACTTGGGATCTCTGTCTGTCAAATAAATAAAATAAAAAATCTTTTTTAAAAAAAGGGTAAGAAAACAGAGACTTCTGCTTTTGTTTATGATGGAATGACTAGTACTAAACATGCCCTCCTACTATTAAAAAAAAAAACTATAGGGGTGCCTGAGTGGCGCAGTCAGTTAAGCTTTGGTCTCTCTGCTGTCGGTTCCGATTACAGATTCTGATCTCAGTGTCTTGAGATGGAGCCCTGCCTCAGGTTCCACATTCAGTGCTGAGTCTGCTTGAGATTCTCTCTCCTTCTCCCTCTGCTCCTCCCACTTATATGCTCTGTTGTTCTCTCTCCCCCCCAAAAATAAATGAATAAATTTTTAAAAAATAAAAAAAAATTAAAAAGCTGTAAAACCGGGAATAATATAAAGCAATTATTTTAAAGTATTGGACATTAGCAGTGCAGGACTTTAATCACTGAGAAAAGGAAAACATCCAAGGTGACCCCAAATTCATGTCCATTCTCTGCCTTGGGACAATTTCCAGAACAAGACAGGGGGATAGAAACTTCAAGCAGAGAGTAATTGTCCTGCTGAGCTTAGGGAATAAATACTGGAGTTTAGGGAAGGATAACAGAGAGGAGGGAGCTATGCAGTTGGGTTCATAGGGTGATGCTGTTGGAGTTTCTCAGAGGTTTTTGGCTAAGAGTTAGGCTATACCTGTGCAGGGTAAAACTGTGCAAGACCTAGCAGCAAAAGGCTGGTATGGGGTCAAAAGGGGAACAGAGATCCTAGAGACAGCACAATGCCCAGAAACATTGGAATTCCACCACAACCGGAGTGGAGATTCCTCAACAAAATCCCCAGCATTCAGCTAAAACAACAGAAGGGCCACGTATTAGCAAAAGGACCATGCTATAGGGTAAGAACTACTCTAGACCCACCCTAAAAAAGCTTATAACCAAATCTCCACAAAGCAAGGAAAACTGCCAGTAAAGTTTTTAAAAAGCAACATACATAATTGATTCCTTAGAATGTATCATCCAAAATGTCTAGCAAGACATCCAAATATTTTTCAACAGGCAAAGAAGAAAATATGACACTAAGTTGAAAAAAAAAAACAATCAATATGAAGAGATCCCAAGTTAGTCCAGATTTTAGAATTAACAGACAAGAATGTTAAAGCTGCTGTTAAAAATATATTTAAAGATATAAGGAAGATATGCTTTGAATAAAAGAACAGGTGGACTATGGGAACAGAATAAGTCTTATCAGAGAAATGAAAACGATGTAGAAAAACCAAATTAAGTTTCTAGTAATTTTAAGTAAAGGATCTGAAACAATTCATTAGAAGAGCTTAAAAAAACAAACTGGTGTTAGTAGAAGAAGGGATCAGGAAGCTTGAAGACAAATTCATGGAAATTATCCAATCTGAAAAACAGAGAGAAAAATATTGAAAAGCATTTAAATGCCTCCGTGACTTGTGAGATAATATAATTCTCTCTAACATACATGTCATTGGATCTCCAGAGACAAGGAAAGAGAGAGAGGATGAGGCAGAAAGATTTCTTTTGAAGAAATAATGTTCAAACTTTATTAAATTTGGTGAAAAACAACATTTCCAGGAGCTCAGCAAAACCCAGAAGGCTAATTATAATGAAAACCACACTCAAGCACACCATAGTCAAATAGCTAAAAATCAAAGATCGAAATTCTTAAGAGCAGCTGGAGAATAATGATATATTGCCCACAGGAGAATAGCAACATGGTATAAGGTCAATTTATAGTAAAACTAAATATATTTCTGTACACTAAAAATAAACAATTATAAAAATAAATTTTATATGTAACTCCCTTTAATCTGCATAAAACAGGTTGAAATCAAGTTTCCAAAAATGTACTTGATCTGTACACTGAAAATGATAAAACATTTATGAAAGTAATGAAAATTTAAATAAATGAAGAAATATGCCATGCTCATGATTGGAAGACTTAGATCTGTAAAGGTGTCAATTCTCCCCATATTGATCTATAGATTCAATGCATTTTGAGTCAAAAGTTCAGCAAAATTCTTTGTGTAATGGACAAGCTTATGCTAACAATACAAAAGTACAAAGAATCTAAAATAGTCAAAGCGATCTTCAAAAGGAAAAGCAAAGCTGAAAGGCTTATATCACTTCATATAAAGTCTTATTGTAAAAGCTACAGTAATCAGGACAGTGTGGTACTGGTGAAAAGATATCCAAGTAAGATCAATGGAATAGAGTCCAAAAATAGATTTATTCATGCATGCTCAATTGAGTCTTCACAATGGTTTCAAAGTAATTCAATGTGGACATGATAGTCTTCTCAACATATGGAACTGGATCAACTAGATATCCAAATGAGGGAGAAAATAAATCTTTACCTCACACCATAAACACAAATTAACTTGAAATGGATCAGATACCTGAACATAAAGGGTAAAGTTATAAAATTTCTAGAAGAATATATATAGGAAAATCTTTGTGACCTTGATTTCTTAAGACAAAAACACACTCATAGTAGAACCAATGCTAAGTTAGACTTCATGAAAATGAAGGACTTCTGCTTTTAAAAAACACAGCAACCAAGAAAATAAAACTTCAAGTCTTAGGTTAGAAAAAATATTCACTGTATGTATTCTGTCAACCAGAATATACAAAGGACTCTTCTAACTCAAGATTAAGAAGACAAACAACCTAATAAAAGGAGGGCATGCAAAAGACTTTGAACACTTTACAAAAGAAAACATATGGAAGACCAATGAACTCATGAAAAGATGCTCGAAATCTTTAGTCTTTTAGAAAATGTAAATTAAAGCCCAAATCAAATAACTCACTAGAATGGCCACTAAATAACCCACATTCAAGCCCACTAGAATAGCTAAAATTAAAATAAATATCGGGGCACCTGAGTGGCTCAGTGGGTTAAAGCCTCTGCCTTCGACTCAGGTCATGATCCCAGGGTTCTGGGATCGAGCCCCGCATCGGGCTCTCTGCTCAGTGGGGAGCCTGCTTCCCTTCCTCTCTCTGCCTGCCTCTCTGCCTACTTGTGATCTCTGTCTGCCAAATAAATAAATAAAATCTTAAAAAAAATAAGTAAATAAAGAAATAAATATTAAAGGGGTACCTGGATGGCTCAGTCAGCTGAGCATCCAACTCTTGATCTGGGTACATCATGATCTCTGGGTGGTGAGATCGAGCCCCACATCAGGCTCCACATTGGGCATGGAGCCTGCTTAAGATTCTCTCTCTCTCTCCCTTTGCCCCTTCCCCCCACTCACACACATGTTTTCTCTCCAGCAAAAAAATTAATTAATTAACCAGTTAATTAATTAATATTAAATGTTGGTGAGACTGTGGATTTGGAACTCTCATACACTGTAGGTAGACATGTAAAATGGTACAACATCTTCAAAAAAAGAGTTTTTGCAGTTTCTTATTGAGTTAAATATACATTGGCCCTGTCATCCCAGCAATTCCGTATCTAGGGTCACCACAAGATTTTCATTTGTTTTGTAACAGTTTTATAATATCTAAAACCTGGAAACAACCCAAATGTTGATCAGCAGAGAATATATATTTTGGGATATATTCTATAAAGAAATATAAATTAGAAAGCAATACAAAATGAACAGTAAATAAAAATGAACAGAAATTAAAAACAAATTACTGATATTTGAAATAGCACAGATGAATTTCCAGACTCCGGATTAAATAAAACAATACTGTATGATTTCATATGTTAAAAAGTTCTAGAAAAGGGTTAACTATTCTATAATGATAAAGACAGCTTAGTGGCTGCCAGAAGGTAGGGGTTTCAATGAAGATTCTGACTTCAAAGGGGTGGGAGGGAACTTTCTGGGAGGATGTTCCATTTCCTATCTTAATAGGAGTAATGTCACTCAAGTGTACATATTTGCCGAAAGCATTGAACTGTATGCTTAAAATAGGTACATTTTATTTGATGTAAATTTTACCTCAATAAAGTTCATTTAAGAGAGAAAAGGTGTTCTAAATTTTTTTTAAAGATTTTATTTATTTATTTGACAGACAAAGATCACAAGTAGGCAGAGAGGCAGGCAGCAAGAGAGGGGGAAGCAAGAGAGGGGGAAGCAGGCTCCCCGCCAAGCAGAGAGCCGGATGCGGGGCTCGATCCCAGGATCCTGGGACCATGACCTGAGCCGAAGGCAGAAGCTTTAATCCACTAAGCCACCCAGGTGCCCCAAAGGTGTTCTAAATTTAAGAAGTATGTACTCTGTTCTCTTCCCTGGAGCAGCTCCAGCACACTTTGAGGCTGAAAAGTGATAGCTTTATTTGTAAACAAATGTCAGCTTTTACCTTGATGCCAAAGATGAAACAATATACCCTTTGGGTACTTGACAGATGGGGTGACTCCATGTCAGTCAGAAAAGGACCAAAGGATACTAAAGAAGCAGGAGAAAAATAAGAAACGAGCAGGGTGGGGTAATAAACATTTGCAGAGGGGATTTAAGCATTTCCAGCCAAGATCACAGACCTGGAAGAGGTTACACCTGTGCATAATCCATTAAGAAGATAATCTGAGGGCAGGGACAGGTAGGAGACAATCAGGAGGAAGCAGCTAGCCCTGGTGCAGACTTGGCCACGAAATGCCTTGAACATGGCATCTGGAATCACCCCGCCAAATGCGTGCTCCATAACTGGCCCTGGGGCCAGCTGAATTTGTATAAACCCTTTAAAGAGGTTCTGAAGTGCCAGGAATCCCTCACTTCATGCCTGTGGAGGAGTTCTTACCTCAAAGAGAGAAGTAGAGAAGGCTGAATTTACCGACTCAGAGCTTGAGATGAACCCCACCGATAACTTTGACCTCACGAGGAGAGAGGGCTGCTATTTGAACATAATGTTCAGAAACAAACATTGCAGAATGTCTTCCCCTCTTGACCAATGACTCCTGCTTTGACCCAGTGTAAATTACAAACCTTTTCGTTGAAGCATCTCCCAGCCCCAACAAATAAAGAGCCCGTTACCCTTGGATTCTTTCAGCTTCCGGTTTATCCTATCTTGTAAATGACGCTTTCTCTTCCTTCCCAGATCCCTGCTGCAGTCTCTAGTTAGTTCTTTCTTTATTCTCAACAGCTACATGAGATGAAAAGAAAGATATTAAAATCCTATTGGCCATGTATTAGTGATTCCTTTATAGTGTCTCAGGGATATTGGGAGTGCTACTGAAATATGATAGGAAAAGAGGCTGAAATGTCTGGTTCAAGTGAGGTCTGGGGATTTTCTTATTTTCTGTGACACTCAAACTCCCCAGCCCCTTCATACGATTCTATATACAATTGGCAATTTCACTGAACGCGTTCTTGGCACGTTCTTTCTGGCCAAGCAACTAGGGATGATGTTTGACAGTATAGCAGTGGGGTAAGTTCAGCCATGGGAAAGACCATGAGCTGGAGCCTGAGCTACACTCCCGACTGCCATTCTGCCATTCATACCAGCTATGCAACCTAAAATATGTCAGTTAATGTCTCTGAATCTCAGTTTTGTCCTCTCTGGAGGGAAATGATACTTAGTTCAAAGGGATGTTATGATGATTAAATGAAGTAATGTCCAATGCGTGAAACAGTGCCTCTCACGGGGTAAGCACTTGGCATGGTGGCCTATTGTTATTTATTGTGAGTTCTTATCCTTCTTGACTTCTTGGGAACATTTTATCCTATTACTCTATTTTTTCTGACCTTATCCACTTCCTGAAATTCCAGACTCCCCTCCCTCATCTAAGTCACTTATCATGGGGCACCTGGGTGGCTCAGAGCTTGAGGTGAAGCATCGGTTAAGCGTCTGCTTTCCGCTCAGGTCGTGATCGCAGAGTCCTGGGATCAAGCCCCTCATTGGACTCTCCACTCAGCAGGGAGTCTGCTTCTCCCTTTCCCTCTGCCCCTCCCCCCCCACTCATGTGCTAGCTCTCTCTCTCAAATAAATAAAATCTTTTTCTTCAAGAATCACTTATCATGGTGCCTTGCACATAAGTAAGCCTTTAGCCAATGGTACTCACTACCAAATTTCAGTATTATTAAAATTAGATCTCTGAACATGTGGTACAAAACAGACATTAGGTTATTAGCGACTTAGAGACACCTCATGGGATCATGTTTTTCCAAGTATTTTGAGATCTCAAATATTTCCATGAGGACTGAGTCAAAGGTTCTGAGTCTTAATTCAGAATCTCAGCCTAGGACGCCTGGGTGGCTCAGTGGGTTAAAGCCTCTGCCTTCGGCTCAGGTCATGATCTCAGGGTCCTGGGATCGAGCCCCGCATCGGGCTCTCTGCTCAACAGGGAGCCTGCTTCCTCCTCTCTCTCTCTCTGCCTGCGTCTCTGCCTACTTGTGATGTCTCTCTGTCAAATAAATAAATAAAATCTTAAAAAAAAAAAAAAAAGAATCTCAGCCTAAAAGTAGAGTTTCTCTGAGCCTGGACTGTGTAACTGAGCTTTGATGAATGATCAGCAAGAGAAAGGTTCTATCCTTGCCTTTTATCTCAAAGCAAGTTTCCATGTTAATCCCTGTTGATCTCTCTCACTGTGACTCACTCATGTTCTCTGACATCTTACTCTGTGCCTCACCTAGTCATGTCTTGACCTGCTCCTTTGCTCTCAAGGATATCCCTTCATACCTTATTCTTGGCATCTGTCTTCTTCCCCCATCAACAGACACAACTCTGTTACATCAAATTGTATTTTCCATCTTTTATAAATTGCTTTTATCTAACCATTTTCCTGCCCAAATCTTACTATGCCCAGTTCAGGTCTCTTGTGGATTCTGGATCATGCTAAGTGCTGGAGAGATTATGGCAAATGAAATGTCTAAGGAAGTCCTTGTCCACGAAAAGTTTATAATTTCTTTAGGGAAATGGAACCAACATGACAAAAGAATTCCGTAGACAAGAACGGATTCAGCACCTTCTGTGTATAGGATATTTTACCGCCCCCCTCCACTGTGAGGGGAAAGAAAGGACCCCAACAAAAGCAAAGCAACATCATTTACATAGTGTCAAATCCAGAGCAATACTATTGATTCAGAGTGCAGGAACAATCACCAAGAATGACTGATCAGGGTATACTTCCTGGAGGAAGTGGAGCCTGATTCAAATTTGAAAGAGGGTACAGTTTGGGGAAATAGCAAAAAGGAGGAGGGCATGTTGGGCATTCCAGATGAGGGAGCAGAATGAACAAAGGTGTGGTGTCAGGAATGTTGTAAGTTGTTTGGAGACAATGAGGGTTCTGTTGAGCAGCTGCTGAGAGGGAAGATTTTACATGGCTTTGAATGTGTATCTAAGGAGCATTTGGGGTCCTAGATCTGTGTTTCACAGAGCCCTAGGGCTCTTCATAAGAGGTCTCTCATTTAAAAATTCAGTTGGTGCAGGTTGGGGAAAGGGAAGGTGACAAGTGGGGAAGCTAAGTGGGCAGAGATTTAGGCCCTCCATTTCCATGGAAAACTGATCCCATGTTTTCCATTCAATATATTGAGAAATCATGTAAGATTTTATTTTGAAGAAAGTCTTCTGCTGCTTAAAAAATTGAAAATCTCTGTTGTAGATAATAAAAGTCAATGAAGAGTTTTGAGCATACAATATTAGAAAAGGACCCTGGAAGAGTTTATCTCACCTGGTATATAACCAAAGCAGAAATCCTACTCAAACATCTCTGACAATGTAAGAACTATTCCTGTGACAGAAAAACCACAACTTTGCATGACTTTTCATCCCACTATTGGACAGGTCTTGTAAGGGCCTATTCAGCCAGAGCGGCCCCACCCCGGTTGAACTGCCATTTTGTTGTAAAACTTAAATTGACTCTGCCCCCCTCAGGGGAACTTACTTAAAAACGAGTCCCAGAAACCAGTCCCAGGTAACAAAGTCCAAGTAAAAAGGGTGGGTCAGGTCAGGTGGAGACATTCAATCAGTGGGGGCGCATACTGTCTCCTAGTTACCAAGGAGTATGGGCCTCGCCCTTTGGACACCTTTTGGGCGCCAATTCTGACCAAGGTGATAGGCTGGTTCAAATGTCTACTAGGGTAAATTGTAATTCATTTGGTCACCTAGCATGACTGTGCAGCTTTCTCTGTGTGTTACAATTTCATTGGCTACCTGAGTGTGGCCAGGCCCAACCACATGGCCTTTGCTCTATAAAAGCTAGTCTGTGAAACAGAGAGGGGTCGTCCTCTCTGTAAGGGGCAGCCCCGACCGGTCTGTTTGACGGTCGGTTTGATTCTTGATGCTTGGCTTGAAATAAAGCTTTGCTTGACTTTCGCTTTGTATCAGTCTCGCTCCTTTAATCATGGACCCATTATTGGGGGACCCAATATTGGGGACCCAACACTCTAACTTAGGAGATTGTAATATGGAATCCACAAATCTCTTAGAGGTATCATGAACACTGATGGGAAAAATATATGCATCTCTTTATTTTCCCTAAGCACCATTTGAACTTGACCCTTTCTTCTGTTATGAATGTAAGCAACAAACCTTAGTAGTGTGATTATCAATAACCAAAAAACTCAGATATTTCCAAACCACTTGTAAATCATTGCTGATATCTTCAATATTTTAAGACTTTAAGAATTACAGTTCTTTTTTTAAAGGATTTTATTTATTTATTAGTGAGAGATAGTGCCCACAAGCGGGGGAGGGTGCAAAGAGAGAGGGAGAAGCAGACTCCCTGCTGAACAGGGAGCTCGATGCAGGACTCTATCCCAGAACCCTGGGATCATGACCTGAGCCAAAGGTAGACACTTAACCAACTGAGCCACCCAGGTGCCCAAGAATTACATTTCAATATAATTAATTTCCTGTGTAATTTTACACTTTTTATTTTCCACACTTAAAAGCATTATTCTGAGAAGAGTTCATAGGCTTTGCCAGATTTCCAAAAAGTTCTGAGGCACAAGACAATGTTCTGAAATGACATTATGTTTATGAATATAAACATATTCATAGAAAACATAGTTGTTTTCTGATGATCCAGGATTTTCTCCCTCTCATGTTTTCCCACTATTCCCACATTTCTCTTCTACAGCTATATGGAATAAGTCCAATGCTAGTCCACATGACAGTCTACCAGATATTTGAAGACAGCTCTCATGTGTCAATAAGCTTTTCCTCTCAAGCTAATCATCCCACGCTTCTCATCTGGCCCTCAGAAGATATGCTAGTGGGTCCCTTTGTCATTCTGGCCCACTTCAAACATGCTCCACATGACCCATCTTCTTCATGTCTTCCCCTTAAAGCATGGTGGTTTTACCTGAGCAAACATCTTGACAGGCAAGTGTTTTTTTTTTGGGGGGGGGGGCAGAGGAAGAGGGAGAGAGACAATCTCTCACATCCAACGCAGAGGCAGACGTGGGACTTGATCTCACAACCCTGAGATCATGACCTGAGCTAAAATCAAGAGTCAGGCACTGAGCCACCCAGGTGTCCCTAGACGTACAAGTTTTAAGTGCAGGACTTGAAGTCTTTCTCAATAATCTCAGTACTTCCTAATCTCCCCTCCTCCCCCCCACCCACCCCTGTTATAATAACTTGAGTCCATGAACTGAGAGACAACCATATGTGGCCACTTACTCTTCCCATGTAAATCAATTTCAGACAGTATACTGAAGTGGTTAAGTGGGTCTGTGTAGGTCTGCTTTTACATCCTATTTCTTCTGTGTATTAGCTGGGTAACTTTGGGAAAACCATTTGATCTCTCAAATTCTATTTTCCCATCCATAAAATGGGTGAAACAATAGTACTTATTGCATAAATGTGTATTAATTAATGACATCATGCATACAAAGTGTCCGGTGTATGTGTGCAAATGTCAATCAAAATAAGAGAAACCACCCCCCTCCTTATGTCAGCTGAGCCCTGGGCAGCTCCTTCTAATCTCCATGCAACATGGTTTCACTTCCTCTTTCTGGATCCATAATTTAAATGTGTTCCCCACTAACTCGCACTTTTCTCATTGCATGGGTTGGCAAAGACCCACCTCCTCTTTAGAGGCTCAGTCTCCTGAATCCCTATAGGAATTAAAAAAAAATAAGCCACTAAGACTGAAAGTGATTTCTAATAAGGTTTCTGTTGAAATGTGCTCTCAGTAGTTATTCCCGTCAAGAGTTTAGGGCTATCTCCCAAATGATTAACTTCCTCTTATCTTGTCAGTATGACGTCACCTTTTAAAATCTACTTACTGAACCTGCTTATGAGACTACCTCTCCCTTTCCATAGAAAGATCCTGGCAAAGTTATTGGAAGGACAATAGAGGAAGAAGTAGGAGGAGATACTCCCTTGGAAACATGAAATGGGGGAGGTAAGAAAAGCTACACAAAAGTATTTTCAGCCTGTATCACTTCAGGTAACAAGTTCCCTAAATTTGAATTCCACCATACAGAATATTACACCATTTCATTTATGGAAAACTTCTTTCAGATTTAATCACATGTTCTCTTGTTATCGGGTCCCAGGGTCTCCATGGAAATCCTATAATCCATGGGGTTATCCTCACTGGGCTTTTGTTATTTTCACATACAGGGTTTTCTCTTCCAAACAGAACTATCACAATCATTTTATTCTCTGCTGGGTTGCGTATCTTCTGCAATGCCTGATACAGTACTGAGGGCCTCCTCCATATTTAGCAAAGCTTTGAATAGTCCCTATAATCAAACAACCAATAACTGAATGTCCCCTCTGGGCTAAGGCTTGGTTAGGTGTTGAGGGGAGGATATGAAAGTCCCTAACCTCCCCAATGCATCCAACTTCATTAGGGAAAGAAACAAGGCAAATAAAATATAAAAAATAAGTATTATACATATCGCAAGCAGTTTCCTTCCCAGCCTGAGTTATTCCTGTGGGTTTTCTCTTCAAGTCCTAAACATAAGTCAAATTCTAGTTAAAGTGAAGATCTTTATATCCCTTTCTACCAAAAATGCTTTCTTTCGCTCATTCTCTTATGAGCTGTCCCAACCTCATGTTCTGTCCAGCTCTCTCCCTCTCCCCCTCCCTCTCTCTCCTCCTCCATCTCTTTCCCCCTCCCTCTCCCTCTCTCTCTCTCTCACACACACACACAGGCATGGACCCTCACCTTTGATCCTCCTCTGTCTCCTAACCTCAACTTACCCGAATAACAAGTAGCTCAGATATATCATAAAAGAAGTCTATGGTGTGTACCCTACCAAATTGTCCTCATTTTCTTACCACCCCTATCAAAACACACATCCCCCTTAGTAAATAAAATCCAGTGAGCTAGTGGGAAGACAGTAAATTGCAGGATTTATTTATTTTTAATAAGATTTTATTTATTTATTTGACAGACAGAGATCACAAGTAGGCAGAGAGGCAGGCAGAGAGAGAGAAGGAGAAGCAGGCTCTCCGCTGAGCAGAGAGCCTGATGCGGGACTCGATCCCAGGACCCTGAGGTCATGACCCGAGCCGAAGGTGAGAAGCTTTAACCCACTAAGCCACCTAGGTGCCCCAAATTGCAGGATTTAAAATTTTACTTCTAGAGGACACCGGACTGGGTCAGTCAATGGAGCGTGGGACTCTTGATCTCTGGTCATGAGTTCAAGCCCCACGTTGGGCTTGGAGCATACTTGAAAAAAATTTTTAAATGGGGCACCTGGATGGTGCAGTGGGTTAAGTGTGGACTCTAGGTTTCAGTTCAGGTCATGATCTCAGGGTCATGGGCTTGGGCCACATGGGCTCCCCTGCTCAGCACAGAGTCTGCTTGAGACTCTCTCTCCATTTCCCTCTTCCCCTCCCCTGAAGTGCACTCACTCTATCTAAAATAAGTAAATCTTTTAAAAAATTTTTGAAAATGATAAAGTTTCATTTCCACATTTTAAGATCCACTTGTCCTTTTAAATAGCCTTATTAATTTAAACAAATTAATCTGATACTTCTGGAGAAGATTTCTTAGAGCCTTTCAAATCCCATCATTGAGGGGCTTCCTCCTCAGGTAGGCCCATTCCAATCCCCCTCCTAAAATGTGTCTTATTTGAGGATTATTGGCCAATAATGTTCAGTTTTCTCTACGGGTTGCATCATTAAACACAGTGCAAGATTGTGCTGATGTAGGCGTTTATCCATAAAACTTTGGACCCACTGGATGCTAAATAAATGGTTTTTAAATATAGATTAAATGACATGAGCTATTATGTCTAAACAAAATAAGCCTTTAGCAAACGCAAGTAACAGCACACATAAGCAGAAGATTGAAGGACGAGGAGTCTCGAAAGTTGTATGTTACCCAGTAAGGTTCAGGAGGCATTGGGAATATTCCTTCTAGTCACCCAGGGATGACTTCTTGAGAAAGGTAGGCCTCTCAGGAACTGCAGACTTACAGACTGAAGAGCCCTGGGAACATTCCAGGCATATGGTGCAGCTTGGGAAGAAGGCTCAGGGGTGAAAGTAACATATTTGGGTTTGAAAAAAAAAAAGAAGCAGCGTTTTGCCAAACATGTTTTTCCCCTCAGTGTTCAAAGTAAAAAAAGGAAATGCAATCCATATGGTTTGGATTCATTTCTGCTCAATTATGAAGAGTTTCAAGACATTTTCTAACCTCTTAAGTTTTTAGGCCCTTTTTCTCCCTGAAGAACAGGAAGTCTTAATTTTCCTAGCTTAAGGGAACTTGAAAACTAAACGATTTATGTTGGATTTAAATATGAGAGTTCATGAGTTTAAATTCAGACAGACTTGGTAGAATCCAAAGTCCAAACTGTTGCCAGTGATGTTTTCTCTACTCAGAACCCTCAGTGTGGTATCTTTCAGAGCAACTCTGTTTTGGTTTTTGTCTTTAAATGGAGGAGAACATACTTCAACATAAAAAAAAATATGGGGGTGTGGGGGCACCTGGGTGGTTCAGTGGGTTAAGAGTCTGCCTTCAGCTCTGGTCATGATCTCAAGGTCCTGGGATCAAGGCCCACATCGTGCTCCCTGCTCAGCAGGGATCCTGCTTCTCCCTCTCCCTCTGCCCGCTGCTCCCCCTGCTTATGCTCTTTCTCTGTCAAATAAATAAATAAAATCTTTGGGGAAAAAGGCGAAGAAGAAGAAAATACAGGGGTTTCAGAATTTATAACTGGTACTGATGGCTCCAGCCCAGTTGTACATCTGAACAAATTACCCCCATATGCTAGCATAGCCTTGGTTTTTTTTCATTTCTTACATCTGCGGGGGGGGGGAGCTCAGAATATGTTAGTAAACAAGCATACCATTTGATTTTAAGCCTTATGTGATCACTTTGATCCAAGAGAACTCTTCCACACAGAAATAGCGTTTTTTACTGACTTCCCTCTCACATGTCTCAATTTTAAAATTTTTATTTTGTTCACCGCTAAGAATTGCTGTTATACATTGAAATACACAGCTCATTATTTCTGTTATAAATTCTATGAAGGGCACTATTTTAGGAAGGCCATAAAGAGGGAGAAATCAAAGTGGAGACTCAGACCAGGGATAGGACCACAAAGACATCATTCAGTTTGTTTTGTTTTTGCCACAATACACAACCCTAGAGCTTGAGCTTGAGCTGATCTCTAAACAGATATTTGGCTTCCTAATTTGTTCCTATATCTCCTCAATCTCCATTCTGTTATGATCCTTTTCAGTGTGGAACCTGCTGTCAGGACCATGATTACAACCTTGGGACATCATGACCACAGGAAACATGACGGCCTATTCCTTCTGTGTGAAAGGTTATCACTGTCAAAACTATACTTTTATATTCTTCACTGGGTTCTCAGACACTCCCATGTTCAAATAAAGAACTTTAATTTCAAGTTTCAAGACCCTTGAACTGGTACGATTCACTCGTCCCAAAACAGACCATTTTTTCCCTTTCCCACTAGAGTAGCTGGGTCTAACTGTTCTTTCTGTCTGGTATCATTCTACTTGTCTAGAAATAGGCAGCAGGAATGCTTAGATGTAGGCCTCCTTGCACCCAGACAGTCTCTATCATAATTAAGCCAGCTGCCACTGTTCACCATGAGTGCTCTCTGCTTACATTGACCAACAGGACTGTTTTCTTAGAACTGTCACAGCTCTGCCTTTTCAGTGAGCCTAGGATTGTGGGGGAGGGGCTGGGGATGGGCAGGGACAGTGTGCAGTGGAGTCTGGTTGTGGTCAAAGAGAGAATGACCAACATTAAAAGAAAGGTAACTAGGGGCGCCTGGGTGGCTCAGTCAGTTAAGCATCTGACTCTTGATTTCAGCTCAGGTCATGATCTCAGCGTCCTGGGATTGAGTTCTGTGTTGGGCTCCATGCTGAGCATGGAGCTGCTTGACTCTCTCTCTCCCTCTTCTCTGTCCCTCCTGCCCCGCCCTGAATCTCTCTAAACAAATAAAAGAAAGGTAACTAGATCCCGTGGCTTTGCACTGAACCAAGGTGAGTTGTAATAACATCTCAAATGAATAGAAGTACACAAAGCACTGTTAAAACATGGTTTAATTCATTTAATTCTAGGAACAACCTTGAGAGGTAGTTCCTATTTTTTTCTCCAGTTTAACAATGAGGAAATGGAAGCTCAGAGTGGGGCAGTTGCCTGCTCAGGTTGCCTTGTTGGTAAGGTATAGATGTGGGAATCAGATCCAGTGTTCTTTGTTTTGTTCTACAAGACACCTGCAGTGACGATTGGTTCCAGGTGTTTTGAGGGGTGACACAGTAAAAAAAAAACAAAACAAAACAAAAAAAACCTTTATTCCTTTTTCCACTCCCTTCCTTCGGGACATGTTCTCTTTTGTTAGATGTAAGGTTTTCCTTTCCTTGGTGAAATATTTCACATTTTAAAGACTTTTCAAGCTTTTGGAACCAACACATCCCAAGAGTTGAGCATTTGTCTATCCCGTATTCAGTTGTGGGTAGAATTTAGCTTAATAGGGTCTTGTTGCCCATGAGGAAGATAAATGAGGGGTAGCAACCACAAATCCTGAAAAGCACTACTGAATATACCATTTTAGGAGTCCTTATAGTATATTTCAATGACAAATAATTACAGAAAAAGAAATGTACAAGGGGATATTTGGAACCTCATATCTTTTTTTTTTTTTCAGTTCCCAGAACTACAGAACACCATCTTCATGCTTGGCCCCAGTGGAGCTCTTAAGAGGAGAAAAGGGGGGCAAAAAAACTTTGGATAGGATTCTTAAGGATGATCTAGTTCAATCCATTCTTGTAAAATAGGTGAGAGAACGTGGTGTAATGGTTAAACCACAGGCTATCTACGATCAGATCCAAGTTTAAGTCCAGTCTCTAGCACTTCCAAGCTGCATGGCCTTGAACAAATTATTTAACTTCTGGGTTTCTTCACCTAGAAAATATGGATCATAATAGTAACTATCTCATAGGATGTTTTGAGTATTAAATATTATATGTATATGTGTATTTACATATATGATGAAATAAAGTCGTCCTAGTTGAACTTGAATAGAGATAGGGGCCAACGATCACCCAGGATCAGTACCTGACATATGTGACTGGTATAAAGGAAAAGACCTGGGGGAAATGATGAATTTAGGAAACATTGGAAGGTATAAAGCAGAGAAAAGGAGCTTTTTTTTTTTTTTTGCTTCAGCATTGAGGGTATTATTCCAATCTGCTGTTTATTTATAGAATCCTGAATAACGAAGAAACTTGACAGGACATTTAAATCCAACCTTTCTCAAGAAAGGACCACACCCAGCCCAGCCCAGAAGCCCGAGGACAGTTGAACAACTGGTTATTTTGTTGCAACTCTGAGGTCAGAAAGAGCCCTTTAAGTTAGGAAATATAATAATTATTCACTTAAACAACATTCCTGAATACCTACTATGTATGTAGTGTTGAGGGAACAATGTGTAGGGGGAGAAAGGGTCAGTCACAGTTCCAACACTCAAGAAACTCACATACAGGTTGCCAAGATAGACATAGAAATAGATATTTACAACGCAACAAGGAAGTACCATAACACAGGTATGTACACAAAAGAGAACAAGTAATAATGGATGATAAGTTAGGGAAGGATTCACTGAGAAGGTGAGATTTGAGTTAATCTTAGAGGATGGAGAAAAGTTCAATTAGAGTTCAGAAGCAGGTAGGCAGGAAGGGAACATGATGGACAGAACAAAGCCAAAAACAGCATACTTGTGGATCTGCAAGTATTTCAGAAGGGTTAGAGCTCCGAGTGGAAGATGGGGGTAGGGAACGGTAGGGGGTAAAGCCAAAGAGCTAGGCAGGAGGCAAATCATAAAAATTTCTTTTTTCTTTTTAAGCATGCCAAAAGGGTTAGACATGATCCTGAAGATACCACAGAGATTCAAATGCAGGGGGTACATAATCAAATTTGTGTCTTAGATCAGTCACTCTGGTTACAGTGTGGAGAATGGATTGTAAACATCGAAAGACCGAGCCAGGGAAACCAGTTAGGAAGATGTTGCAATAACGTGGGTGTGAGATGATGGCGATCTGGACTGAGGTACTAGCTGTGGTCACGTAGAGCATCAGAAAGCACCACCCAGGTGCAAAGGCTTCTTATCTTATTGCAAGGGCAGAAAGGGGGTAGAGAAGTAGTCTCAGGAAGCGCACCAGTAAATTCTCAAAGCGCTCACTGTAGGTGTGAGTGCAAATCATGTTTGTTTTGTCTAACTTCCCCTGAGTAGCCAGAACAAGTGTCGGCCATTTTGGTTTATCCAACATGATTAATAGTGTATTTCTTCCCTGAAGTACACACACCCCAGGTCACAGAACTCAAAAGCAAAATAAGACAGGATTAAGGCAGCAGGTGTTGTCACTTTTGACATAATGCAAGCCATTGTGTTCGGTTCCTCACCAACATGGCTTACACAGCAACTAGAGGTGTGGAGACTTTCATAGTCTTCCCTTGGGAATCTCCTTTCACTCCCTTGTTGACATAGAGAGAAAAGGAGGTTAAGGCAAACCAAAGCACCAGTATTTCCAGAGTGCCTCCTGGGTACCCCACCCTACATCAGTGCGGGCAGAAGTTAAGGGGCTGATGAGCGTGTGGGTGGAAGGTACAGGAGCATAAGACAGACTCCTCGCCCTCAGGAAGCTCACACTCACACTCTACAACCAAGTACCCCTATAACAACAGAATGAAAAACTAGATGTCAACTGGAAGTGTCCCAGTAGCCTCAGGGAAGACTGAGCTCAGAGTAGGCTGACAAATTCAAGGAAGGCTTTGGGGGGGTTGGGGAGAGACCATTCTTTCCAGTATTTCTTGCTGCCCCAGGGCTGAGTGGTTCTCTAGCTGTGGACAGCACACTGGGCTTGCACTCCAAAGAGCTTAGTTCAAGATTTACCTCTGCCACTTACTACCAGTGTAAACATTCATCACAAGTTTTCCGAATCTCAGTTTCCTTATACATATATGAAAGGCAAAAAATTATCTATCCCATTCAGTCCGCAGGATTGTTATAAAAGTTATATGAGCTAATACACATGAAGGCAGTTTACAGAGTGTAAACACTAGGGAAGTATACATCCTATTGTGGTTCATGGAAACAGCAAACGCTCCAGTCTGCCATTTACTACCTGTGCAACCTTCAGGTAGCCACAGCTTTCCCCTGACATTCTCTCCAGGGTTGTAAAGATGAAAAAGCTTACCAAAACCCATCCATCCACTCATCTATAAATGTTTATTGATCTTTTACTCTCTGCCAGGCACTGAGCTAAAAGCTCGGTATGAAGAGATTGCCCCATTTTCAAGGAACTGCCAATCTAGTTGGAGATACAGGCTGGGAAACATATAAACATAATAAAATAATACTCGTTTTTATGGGGGTATATACACACGGAATGCAGCAAAGCTTGGAAAAGTAAGCCCTAACAATAACTAAAGGGAGTGAAAGAAAGAGTCACAGTGTATAAGTTCTCACCAAGGCTTCTCAAAATAGAAAGGATTTGGGGTGCCTGGGTGGCTCAGTGCATTAAGCCTCTGCCTTTGGCTCAAGTCATGATATCAGGGTCCTGCGGTCAAGGCCCGCATCGGGCTCTCTGCTCGGCGGGGAATCTGCTTCTCCTTCTCTCTCTCTGCCTCTCTGCCTACTTGTTATCTCTCTGTCGAATAAATAAATAAAATCTTTTAAAAAGAGAGAGAGAGAGAAAGGATTTGCCCAGAGGCCAAGAGGTGGGGAAGGAGAGCTCACCCAGCTACAGTGTATAGGATAAAAAGAGCCTGGGCCAAAGATGAAATTCCAAAATTCAAGAGATAGACAGCAGTAAAAGAGACCCTAAAGTAGACTGAGAAAAAGGTAGAACGCAAAGAAGAGCAGTATCATGACATCCCAGAAAGGGGGAATGGTCAGGAGTCAAGGAAGATGAAATTGTTACACTGTACACTTGAAGCTAAAATAACACCATGTGTTGATTATACTTGAATTAATCAATCAATTAATTAATTAATAATTTTTTAAAGAGTCAAATAAAATGAGACTTGGAAAAATATCCTCTGAACTTTGCAGCAAGGGGGTCATTTGTGACCTTGACAAAATCTTGTTAGTGAAATGGTTGTGCTGGGTTCCATGTTGAAAAGGGTTAGATAGTGAGTGGGAACTGAGGGAGTGGGGGTTGCAGGTGGAGTATACTGTTATTCTACAAATGTTGTCCATAAAAGTAGCTAAAGATAGGCAGTCATGTATAGGATGTAGGATTAGGAGAAGTATTGGCTTATTGTTTTGGTTTTTAGAGGTCACAGAGACTTATGCATAATATCTTAAAGGCAAATATCAAAGGGAGAGGGCCATTGAGAATATAGGGGAAATAAAAGACACTTGATAGATCGAGGTTCACAGGAGGCAAGGGTATAAATAAGAATGCAGGAAGAAAGGGGGCACCTGGGTGGCTCAGTGGGTTAAGCATCTGCCTTAGGCTCTGGTCATGATCCCAGGATCCTGGGATCAAGACCCACACAGGGCTCTCTGCTCAGTGGGGCATCTGCTTCTTCCTCTCTCCCTGCCCCACCCCTGCCTCTGCCCCTGCCCATGCGTGTGCTCACTCTCTCTGTCAAATGAATCAATAAAGCCTTTAAAAAAGAAGAATGCAGGAAGAAAGATTTATTTTTGACAGAACAGATATCTCTTCACCTGACATCGGCTGGAGGCAGGTGAAGCTGAGGGCAGACTTAACTGTTTTTGTCGCCCCCGCCAATGCACGCATTGCTCTCTCTGTTCCAGATGCTCTTTTCCGCTTATCACGGGGCCAAATCCTTACTCATCTCTCAGACTTATACTCAACTGTCACTTCGGCAAGGAAGGCTTCTACTCATCGGATACAAGACTTGATCCCCCTGTTGTATGGTTGCATAGCACTCTTTCCTTCTCCCTCCTGGCACTTTTGACAGTTCGAAAAATGCATTCATTAATGTGATCATTTGAACATCTGTTTCACTCACCAGACTGAGGCTTCCATGAGGAAAGAAGTCAAGTCTTTTTTTTTTTTTTTGCTCACTTTATTATCTCCAGTATGTAGTACACGGTGCTGAGCATAGAGTAGGTATTTAATGAATACATATTAAATCATCTTAAATGTATACATTTAATTACACTAGGTGCTGACAAAATAGGAAATCCCTAATATGTTTCCTATAAAGGAATGCCAGTCTAGCAGAGAAGATAATCCCCACCTCCAAGTGATTCCAAGACAGAGATAGCACTTGGTTCAAATAACACCTACTCCATGAAATGGAACACTCAGCCTGCCCAGAATCAATCGCAACTTCCTCTTACCTTTCTTTGCACTTTTCTTGTACTGATATTCTAGTACGATCTTCAGTTTGCAATCTATTAGCTTAGTTCCCCAATTGTCCTGTCCATTCTGTGAATTTCTCTTCTGTTAAAATCAATGCAGAGTCAGTGTCAGGTGCCTTCAACTGAGAATCCTAATACATGAGATCATTTTCATTGAAACGTGGAGCCATTTGGCTCAGTCATTTCACAACTAGGTTTTCTCTTTTTTTTTAATTAAATACACTTTGAGGACACATTGGATATAAATTTATTTAAGATTTTGGTATTTATTTACCTATTTATTTGAGAGAGAGAGCAGGAGGAGGAGCAAATGGGGAGCAAAGGGGAAAGGATCTCAAGCAGACTCTGTGCCCAGTGTGGGGCTCGATCTCATAACTCTGAGATCAAGACCTGAGCAGAAACCAAGAGTCGGAGCCACCCAGGCACCCTGAATAAATAAAGAAATAAATAAATAAAATAAAAAATAAAAAATGTGTTTTTCTGGCCCTCACTTTTGCCGATCCAATGGCATATTCAATTTTTGCTGGGTATTTAGGCATTTCAACAGCTCACTTTCTTCAACAACAGGCTGGCTGGCTGACATAGATACAATGGCTTAAGATTATGCTGGTATCATGACAAAGTTGATTATTTCTTTTCTCTTTTCTTTAAAATAAAGATACCACTGGACCCCAAAGCACAAAAGCAGCTAGACTTTCCTGTGTGGGGTTTCTTTTGCCGGTTCAAATGAGTTACGACTTCCCATAATGGCACAAATTCTATCATACTTTGAGGCAATTAGAAAAAGCAACAAAGAAGTATCTAGGAATCCTGAAAGGCCTCTCCAAAGCCCTAGGATCCAAAAAAAGGCATTTATCGTGCTTCTGGGAAATATTTTAGAGTATTTTGGGAAGTACTGGGCTAGAAATGGGGAATTTGCAACACCCGGTTGGGGAGCTTAAGTATAACATGGTATTCAGCACCTCCTGTCTTTGGCAAAATCATGACAGAACTTTGTCATTGCCAACAATTTCCTTAGAGTCTTCAAGTCAACTTTTGTGGGTGTCATAATGCTATTTAGTAGGATACGGTCCAGTCTGGTGCGTAACATACCATCAGTATGGTATAGAACATGATAACTGATTATAGGTGATAATTAAGAGCTGATAAAGCCAGGAATGTCTAATTTCATCTAAATTATGTTAAAAAATGCTCCTCCTCTTATATTCCATTTTTTGAACCTGATAAAGAAAGAGCATGGGCTTTAAAGTCAGACACACATGGGATCAAATTCTAGTTCCACCACTTAGAGCCACCTTCAGGTCTCCTTATTCCTTAGCTTCTTTATCAGCCAAATGGGAATCGTGCCACCTTCCTCCTGGGATTTTTTGTAAGGATTAAGTAAAATAACATATGAAAAGTCCCTGGAACACAGTATCTGGCTCATAAGACACACTCTTGAAATATTACTGTTCTTTTCATTTTTTTAAATAACAGAGATGTCATTTAAAGCTTTATTTTCCATCTACTTTTATAACAAAATGAATTTTATCTTGGAGCAGCTGATTTTGTTCTTTTGCTAGGAAGTGAATGATCTCTTGGAAAATGGGTTCACGTTTCATAGGGCAGAATCTAATGCATATGAGTTTGCATTCTTGAAAATAATCAAATGAGGACTTCTATCTCTTAGAAGAGCAAACAGACCATAGACAAGATCCAGATTTGGGACATATATAAATAAAAGCTACTTCTGTTGCTTTGTCAGTATGTTATCAGGAAATAGCACAGAAAAGTACTTGAGGAGGAGTCTAGCAACATGGCCCAGAGAGCTATATGGTAAAAGGGATCTCCTTGTATTTAAGAGACAAAACGAACAAAGGAAAAAGAGAGAGAGAGACCAACCAAGAAACAGACTCTTAACTCTAGAGAACAGACTGATGGTTACAAGAGGGGAAATGGGGGTGGGGAGATGGGTGAAATAGGTAATGGGGATTAAGGAGGGCACTTGTCCTGATGAGCACAGGGTGATGTATGGAAGTTGTTGAATCACTATATTGTACACATGAAACTAACAGAACACTGTATGTTAACTAACTGGAATTAAAATTTTTTAAAATTTGGGATTATTTACATTAAAGAATCATCAAGTTTGGGGGGGAAAAAAGGATCTCCTCGTGCTCAAGTGATCTTCTGGGAAAGGACAGAGGACTGAACACCAAATGAGGTTTGGGAGAAATTGGCTAATGCTTTATAAAATGGAGATTTAATATTTTTCTTACAATTTTCTAAGCATTATTCTTTGCAATGAATAGTAAAATCATCTGAAGGTATTTGGGTGTCAGTTTCTAATATACTCTTAATATTTTACATTTCAAATTCTGAAGCTGGTTGAAAATAAATATGATCACAATCTGAAATTTTCTATATGGACTTTTCTTGCTGCTCACCTTGATTTAGTTTAAAGTTTTAGAAATGTCTATTTTTTTAAAGATTTTATTTATTTATTTGGGAAAGAGACCGTGAGAGAGCATGAAAGGGGAGAAGGTCAGAGAGAGAAGCAGACTCCCCGTGGAACTGGAAGCCCGATGCAGGACTCGATCCCTGAACTCCAGGATCATGACCTGAGCTGAAGGCAGTTGCCTAACCAACTGAGCCACCCAGGTGCCCAGAAACAAGTTTTAAATAGGAGGATAGTGCCATGGCTGACTTTTTTAGTCTTTTATTATGCCTTGTGCTTTTATTTACATTTTTCTTTCGTTTTTTAGTTATTAAGAAGAACGAGGAGATGAGGTATTTATTGGAAAAAGTTATATTAAGAATATTTTACCAGTTCTGATATCCCCTTTCTACAAGGTGATCTTAGTCTATGAGGGAACCTTTTCAGAATCCTTTACTTATGCTGCCAGTGGGGAGATGAGAGGGCACACTTGACTGGTAAATTTAGGAAGAATAACTGGGCGTGATTGGCTTGATTTCCCATATTTCTCCTCTGGAGGGTAAGCCTTCCTACGGATAGCATAAGTTCTCTACACCACACATGGAACTTGAACTCACAACCCCGAGATCAAGAGTCACACGCTCCAACAACTGAGCCAGCCAGGCGCCCCATCCAGTCCTGCCCGAGACTGAACGAAGGTATTTGCCTAATTCTGGAGATCGGCAAGCAGATCCACTTGGATACCAGCCCTAAGGACAAATGCTCACATTGGACCTTCTCTATAGTAAAGGTGATATCTGGGTGCCCGGATTATAGTCTCTGTTTCGTTTCGCAAAAAATTCCTATAACCTGGCATAGGAGAGAGTTGGTATTTATTGGATGTCTTCTCTCCCTTTCCCTGGAAAGCCCATCATGTAAGAAAAAGGTTTTTTCTAAATATTAATAAATAATGCTAACCAAAAGTCCTATAGGTCTGAAGTAGCATGTTACATTTTTAATATCTGCTCTTTTAGCATGTGTTGCAATATCATATCTCCTAATTATCTCCACATTTGTTGGCAGAAAATTGGGATTTGAAACTCGAAATTTCCTCACAATGACTAATATTAACCCTTTACTTAGTGAATTATGGGAAGAAAGCCAAATCGCTGAAACAGCTGAGGAAAGGTTAGTATACAAGAAAAATTAATGTTCACAATTTGGAAAGAGTCTGGGATAGCATATGATATCTGGCATCCAAAAACAATTCTCCATTTCATGATTAAAGGACCATTTTTGAACCATAACCAAACACAAATGCAGTGTTAAATAGAATTCAGATGGTCACCTTTCAACCTTGAAGGGAGTAAAAAAGGCAGTGTTTTACTTTTTTTAATTACTGGGGAAATAAAGACAATCAACAAGATTGAGATGCTTAAAAATGTTTTGTGGTTTCTTTTCTTTTTTAAAGATTTTATTTATTTATTTGACAGAGATCACAAGTAGGCAGAGAAGCAGGCAGAGAGAGAGAAGGAAGCAGGCTCCCTGCTGAGCAGAGAGCCCGATGTGGGGCTCGATCCCAGGACCCTGGGATCATGACCTGAGCCGAAGGCAGAGGCTTTAACACACTGAGCCACCCAGGTGCCCCTGTTTTATGATTTCTTTAGCACTGGGCATTGAACTAGTTAACAGCCACCATTCAGTATTTTACAAAGGCCAAAGGCCAAGTTCCTAGAGCTCCATATTCTGGTATTGCCATGAAAGGTATACTTGATTTTGTTTCTTGGACTGTATACTGTGGATAGGACCTAAGAGAGGTGACTAGAAAATACAATGCCTGTCTCTAATAAGCATGGAAGAACAAAAATGTTCAGATTAATATTGTCTCCTTAAAGTAGCACCTCGTGTATTTTTTTCACTGATGCTGCCATTCAACAAAGTCTACTCGGACTCCTCTTTGCACTTGATGAACAACCACGGCCAAGTGCACAAATCTTAAGTACACAAATCAATTAATTTTATGTATCTGTACATCCATGTAACCAGAACCAGCTCAGGAAGCTCCTCTATGCTCATGACCAGTCATTACTCTTTCCAGAAAGAAACCATTTTTCTAAGTAGCATAAACACGGACTTGTTTTGACAAGTTTTGAACTTTACATAAATGGAAGCATTCATTATATATTCTTGGGTATTCCGGCTTTTTTAGCTCAGCATTGTGTGTGTGTGTGTGTGTGTGTGTGTGTGCTTTTATCGTAACAATTGATATATTTTATTCCTGTCTCAACATCGTGTTTTATCTTTATTTTACAAATCAGCTCTCCCTTCCCTGTCCCTTTCCTTATCTTTTGATGATTTGAGCAGTTCATTCACCACCCATCCCCCTTGTTGATTTGGAAACTACTGTATTCCCCACGGCTACTGGTAGTTAGCTTCCTTTTTCTGTCACTTTGTCTACTGTTATGGGAAAATGAGTTTCCAGCTATTTTTCCTTCGGTAGCTTTCTCTTGGCTTATGGTTTTCCCCTCCATCTCAATGAGACTCAGAATGCTTTTGTGTTTTACCTCTAAGTATCCAACTGCTAGATTCTGCTAAGATAGTTTAGCATTTTGAATTTCAGAGTGCTGTAGGTTTTGTTTCCCTTCAAGTATTTCTCTCCCACTATAAGAGTATTTGCCCTCCCGCTCAGCTTCCCGCACCCACACATGCTCAGCATTGTTCTTAAAGCAATCCACATCCTCATGTTTATTGTTATATAATAGTGCATTGTATGAATATTTCACAGTTTTTGTATGCATTGTACTCCTGAAGGATGTTTGGATTGTTTCTAATATGGGGCTATTATGAACAACACCACTATGCATATTATTATACACATTTTCTTACGGGCATAGCATTCCTTATACCCAAAAGTGGTGTTGTCAAGTCATATAAAAGTATTTAGCTTGTAAAAAAAAAAAATACTACTAACCCAGAAGCACTAAAGCAGGGTCTTTTTTTAAAAGATTTTATTTATTTATTTGACAGAGAGAGGGAGATCACAAGTAGGCAGAGAGGCGGGGTGCGGGGGGAGTAGGCTCCCTGCTGAGCTGAGAGCTGAGGCTGAGAGCCTGATGCAGGGCTCGATCCCAGGACCCTGAGATCATGACCTGAGCCGAAGGTAGAGGCTGAACCCACTGAACCACCCAAGCACCTCTAAAGCAGGGTCTTGAGCAGATATTTGTATACCCATGTTCACAGCAGCATTATTTATAAGAGCCGACGGGTGGAAGCAATTCCAATGTTCATTGACAGATGAATGGAAAAACCAAATATCATATATAAACACAATGGCATATGAGACAGCCTTAAAAAGAAATTGTGACATGAAACAACATGCATGAACCTTAAGAATATTACGCTAAATGAAATAAGCCAATCACAAAAGACAATACTGTATTGTCCCACTTCTATGAAGTACCTAGAGTACTCAACTTCATCAACTTCACAGAGACAGAACATAGAATGTTAATTGCCAGAGGCTGGCAAGAGGGAGGTATAGAAAGTTGTTGTTTAAGGGTACAGAATTTCAGTTTTGTCAGATTGGAAAGAGTTCTGGGGTGGATGATGGAGACAGGTGAGACAGGTGCACAGCAACATGAATGTGTTTAATATCACTGAAGCGTGCATCTAAACATGGTTAAGATAGTAAGTTTTATGTCGTGTGTCTGTTACCATGATTAAAATTTTTTTGAAGATTTTATTTATTTGAGAGAGAGAGAGCATGAGCATGGGGAGGTTAAGGGGAAAAGGCAGAGGGAAAGGGAGAAGCAGACTCCCCCATAAACAGGGAGCCCAAAGCAAGGCTCAATCCCAGGACCCCTGGATCATGACCTGAGCCAAAGGCAGACGCCTAACCAACTGGGCCACCCAGGCACCCCTAAAATTTTTTTAGACACTATCAAATTCCTTTCAGATGTAATTGTAGTTTATACTTCCATCCGCAAAATAGGAGAGTTCTAATTGTTCCATGTTCTCACCAAGATTTGGTATCATTCATCCATTTAATTTTAATTATGATAGAAAGTGTGTACTAGTATTTCATTATGGTTTTATTTTGCATTTTACTACGGAATAATGACAGTGAGCATCCCTGAATATTGTTTATCGGTTATCCAGATACTTTCTTTTGTCAAGTGACGGTTCGGCTCTTTTGCCCAAGTATTTTTGCTGTTTTGTCTTCCTTTTTTTTTTTTTAATTTTGACTTGTAGGAGCTCTTTCTATATTCCAGACATATACTGTTTGTCAGATTAGTGTGTTACAAATATCTTCTCAACACTGTAGCTTGGCTTTTCACTCACATAAAGCATATTCTTTTGCGTTTCCTAAATAGGAAAATTTTCATATAATACAAGGTGAGGGGATTTGATCACCAGAAAAAAAAATTCATCTTTAAAGCTAAGATAATGACAATGATGATGATAAGGATATACCACCTCCCCAAGTCTAATCGTGCTAATATAAGGACTGTCTGCAAGGTCAGCACAGAGATAAGGAAAGAAGTTATTACAAGTAGTAGACCCAGAAATTGCCTTAGCAGGAGCTAATCTTTCATGTGTAACTGGTTTATATATCTTGGCTTCCTCCTTGGAGCTAAGAGGGAACTTAAAGGGGCATAACTGTGTCAAACAGTAATAAATTTGATGAAGAGTATAAGTAAAGTAGCAACCTAGCCATGTGCAACCATTTGGAATTTAAAACTATTCAAGGTCATGAAATAACTTCTATGTGGTGGTATATGAGCCTGCATATGCTAAAGGAAAAGGGAGAAGTAGAAACCGTCCCTTAAGACAATCCAAAAGGACAAGTTCTAAAAAAGATTTGGATCAATGGCAGACCACTGAACTATGTATATGGTTTTCCAAAAGGATAACATTCATTTGGATGTATGTCTCATTACATTTTGGTCATAAGTACCAGTGGGCAGATATCCACTGGGACCCTTGGACATGAGTGAATGAACACTCACGGCCTTTGTGAGGAGCATTACCTCACCTCTTACCCACCCCACCCACTCAAAAGATATTGCAATTTGTCAAACCTGAAATGGAGTCAAACGACATCCTGATCCTAAAATGAACTTAGGCATAGCCCTAGCTTCCAAAATGTCACAGTTATTGACTGTTCAAGCTTCCAAGAGCCACCATGGAAGTTCATAGGTTGATCCAAGTTTAGACTTGAGTTAATACACAGAACTATCTTCCCTGTTTCTTTTTCTTCTTCTCCTTCTCCTTCTCCCCCTCCTCCTCCTCCTCCTCCTCCTGCTGCTGCTGCTGCTTCTTCTTCTTCTTCTTCTTCTTTGTTTTCATTCATTTAGTAAGGGAATTCATCAAATAAAATAGATTGTAATTGTTGTGTATTGTATAGAGAAATGGGCCTGTTCAGGCCAAACATTGGCAAATGTCTGTTCAGGCAAAAACAAGTCTCTGTGCAAAGCCAAGGAGCCCTTGTGAGCAAGACAAAGCCTATACAAGTATTCTTATTATGTGCAAATATGAACATATTTTTGAGCACTTGTTTTCCAGGTACTGGGATAAGTTCTTCATATTAATTATCTCATACTACCCTTACAATATGATGAGTCAGATACTGTGATCATCTCCAATTTGTAGTTGAAAGAACTGAAATATATGGAGGTTAAGTAACTTACCTGAGTAAGTAACATGGATAGCATATGCTAGAACAAGAACTTAAACCTGATCTGTCTGACCTCAGAGCTACAATACTCCATTGCTTCCACCACCAGAACCTACCTAACAGGAATCCTCTAAGGGGCTTGAATGCCGACTAGTTCATTCAGTCGAATGTGCTAGTCCCATGTATACTGGCCATAGTTCTTCTGTATCGGCGACTCAATCCACTCCAGCTAGTTTTAAGGAGAAAGAGATTTCCTAAGATAGTTCGGGTGCCCCCATAGAGTCTCTGGGAGTGCCAGGAACCAAGCTTGGATGCCAAACAGCCGGGAGCAATGATTTAGTGATGAGAAAGCCCAACCACGCCTCAGGGTGGTTACAGCAGAAGGACTACTGCTGCGATCTCCTGTTTTGCTTGAGCCTGAGCCACAAACTCTGCCACTGGTGTTTCAGAAAGAACCAGATGCTTCCAATCTCTGCTTGACACAACATCTGCCTCCCCAAATGCCGTTTCTGCCCAACCAGGTCGTATGCCAGCCCTCTAGCTGCAAGGCGATCTGAAAAATGGAATTTTAGCTTCTCAGGAAGCAAGTACAGAAAGACAAGATCGCCGGGAGATAATACACATGTTGAGTGACTTATCCTAGGATATCACTCAGGTGTGTAACGGAGAGTTTCACTTTGGCTTTCTTCCAGACAGTAACCTTTTCGTACGTGATCGGTTAGTGACTACATGGGTATTTCGGGTCAGGAAGATTGAACGATAATTTTAAACAGAAATGCTGACCTTCCTTAAATAAATTTCACGTCGAGGAACTGAACTGCCTAAACACAAACCCAGACCAATGAGTTATATTCTGAATCCCTATCTCTCTATCTTCAGATCTATATCTAGGTATATACTACTTCCACCTGGTAACCAGGAAAAAAAAAAAGAAAAGCAAGAAAACCGGAAGCTATCCCCAATTTATTGTTCCGTTCTGCCTTCATCTTAGCTCATCAGATACCAAGACCTGTGATCTCTACCTCCTAAGTCTTTCTCAAAATATATCTCCTTTCCGTCATTGCCTTTTCTGCACCGGAGTTCATGTGAAAATTACACCATCTCTCATGACATCATCTACTCCCTGTGGCTGCAGTGCTCTTTATTCTGCAGTCCAACATGAAAACTCACCCTTCAAAGCCAAATTTAGGAGTTATCTTCCTTAACACCTTCCCTAAGTGATCAGATCCCCAAGTTTTCCAGTCATACTTTCCATATAACATCAATAACATTCTTTTTTGTTGGTGCTGTTCCTGAGTCCATCTCTCTCAACTAGACTCCAGGTTATGGGTGGGAGAAAATCATCTTCTTATTCCTGTCTGTATTTATGGCACCTAGACTTCCGTCATATACATAATAGATGGGAACTGTCTACTGCATTGATCTAAGTCCAGACAGGGGATACAAGCTTACCCATACTCTGATTTTGATTTATCATTCACAGCAGGGTTGTATTACTAGCCAATTTTCACGGTTGTCTTTATTAGATTCAACCCATTTATTGTACTATTTTTAGATGCGGTAAAATGCACATAACCTAAAATTTACCACCTCTACCACTTGTAAGTATACAATTTGGTAGTTGCTAACTATATCCATGTTCTCATGCAACCGACCTTCAGAAGTTTTCATCTTGCAAAACTGAAACTCTATGCTCATTAAAAAACAATTTCCCATTCCTCCCTCCCCACAGCCCCTGGCCGCCACCGTTCTATTTTCTGTTTCTGTGAATTTGACCACTCCAGATACCTCATATAAGTGGAACCATTGAGAATTCATCTTTTTGTGACTCCACTGCTTTGTTTTAAACTCTTAAATGTGGGGCGTTTGGGTGGCTCGGTCAGTTAAGCATCTGCCATCGGCTCAGGTCATGATCCCGGGTCCTGGGATGGAGTCCTGCATGGGGCTCCCTGCTCAGCCGGAAGCCTGCTTCTCCTTCTCCCTCTGCGCCCTCCCGCTTGTACAATCTCTCTCTCTCTCTCTATCTCTCTCTCTTTCAAATAAATAAATAAAATAGTTTTTAAAAATTAAAAGAAAAAAAAACTTCTAAAATGTTACATGACCGATTGGCATCAGAGCAGGAAAACTTTGAAGTGGAAGTGTTCTTATTTTAATAATTTCTTCACTCACAAAGGGGTTCATCCTATGCGGACATCTCCAAACTTATTAGAATTCTCTGTTTCCTGTATTTGAGGAGCGAATGTGCATTTCCTAATTGTACGTTTTCAGATCCCTTGGAGAAAAGACGAGATAGCCCTTGGCATTGCCTAGAAGAAGAAATTCCAGTTGAGGGCTGTAAGCTTTTCAGTATGTGTTCTACAGTGAGAAAACACAAACAAGTGTCAGAAAAGACAGTAAGCAAATTAAAGAAATACCGGAAACACGACGGCAACTGATCTAGGGAGAATGGTATCTATTTCATTCACTCTTGACAAATGATTGGGCTAACTAAAAGTTAAACATAGGATTTGCCTAAAGTTGTCCTAAGGGAAAAGAATTAACAAAGGGAAATTTTTGATGTTGAAATTTTCAGAATTTAATGCTGTGAATGACTAGCTGTATATGATATCAAACCATGGAAATTAAAATGACAAATTCCAGCCATCTCCCAATTGTTGCCTATTTTTTTTTTGTTTTGTTCAAGTCTCATCTTGGTCACAATAAAATCCAAAGTCCTTATAATGGCCTGCAAGGCTCTATGTGAACTGGCTTCTATTAGTGAAAATCTTCATTCTCTGTTCAGCCTTCAACAGCCATAGTGAATTACACACTGTTTCTTAAACACTCGAAGCAGACCTCAGGGCCTGTCCCTCTATCTGGAAAGCTTAACCCCAAGACATTCTCTTGGCTTTGCCTTTTGACTTCATTTAGGTCTCTACTCAGTGTCCCTTCCTCAAAGAGGCTTCCCTTGGTCATCTTTTATAAAATAGTATCCCACCTCCATCATTTCTGTCTCCTTACTTGGTTCTTTTGTTCTTCAGAGAAGCTATCATTATCTGGTACTTTTCAATATTCTTTGTTGTCAGCCCCTACTCAAATGAAAAACCTATGAGGTTCACTGATTTCATCTAATTTGCTTATGCTTGTATCTCTAGGATCTAGCGCCATGCTTGGCATAGAGTGGATATCAAATATATATTTTTGGGGCGCCTGGGTGTCCCAGTCGTTAAGCGGCTGCCTTCGGCTCAGGTCATGATCCTGGGGTCCTGGGTTCGAGCCCCGCATTGAGCTCCCTGCTTGGCAGGAAGCTTGCTTCTCCCTCTCCCATTCCCTCTGCTTGTGTTCCCTCTCTCGCTGTTTCTCTGTCAAATAAATAAAACTTTAAAAATATACATATATTTTTAAATTACTTTTATTTTTGAAACAATATATACTTTTAAAAATTATTTCTTTTCGAACTGATATATATGTATATATATATATTTGTAATTTTGTATTTTTTGTATATATATTTTTTGTAAGATTTTATTTTTAAGTAATCATCTCACACCCAATGTGGGGCTCAACTCACAACCCCAAGATCAAGAGTCGCTTGCTCTACCGACTGAGCCAGCCCAGCACCCCATTATGCTGAGCCATACTTGAAAGTCTCATTTGCCAAGTCATTATGTGACAGGTGGAAGCACAGTCTCCACACTATAGGTGAATAAAAATTAGATTCCATGCTCTAATTTGCTATAAATACAAAATCTCTGTGACCCCCTCCTTATCTGAATGCACGTCTTCTCCAAGTATGGTTTCCAAGCCAACAACATCAGCATCATTTGGGAACCTGTTAGTAGTTCCCAAATGAATCAGAAATTCTGGGGGCAAGGCCCAACAATCTGTATTTTAACGAACTCTCCAGGTGATGTTTAAAGAGTCTGAGTCTTTTTCCACAAGTGAAATCTCTATGTGTACGCTAGAAAGGAGTCTTCCTAAAGGCAAAAATGAAGACGTGTACGTGAATAAAACCTAAGTCCATAAAAGGCAAGAATTGAAAGAAAACTGTTGTTTTTTCTGGATTTTGTTTTGTTCGGTATTAGCAGAGATGCGCTTTTTTTTTTTTTTTTCCTTATTAGGTCTGGGTCAGTATAGCTCGATGTGGATGCATTTAAGATGATCCTTCTATCTTCCTCCTCACAATGAACCTAAGTATCTACTATTAAGTCTGAAGTTGAGTATTTCTCTTCATAAAACCCTCTTGATTCTAATTTATTTTTACTTTTTTCAGAAACATTAAAAACACTTCAAGGATCTATACCTATGTTCAGGATGATGACACGTGAGCTCAGTGGTCACCATTTCCAAAACTATATGTTGCCACGTGGTATCCATTGAGCATTAAGGCCAAGATCTCATTGGACCAAACTGGGAACAGAAAAGACAACATCTGGAATGGAGGTGGGTGGGCTATCGACATTGGTGACCATTCCATTGGGAAAAAATGCCAACCATTCTTGAAATCTCTCTTTGGTTATGACTTATTCCCCAGCATTATTAGGACATTTAAATCAAATAACATTTGCAAGAACTTAGAAAACTATAAAGCACTAGGTAAGTGATAAAACAGTAGCTAATCATTAATTGGATACCTTTGTTTGCCGGGCACTATGCAAAGCACTTCACATATATTATTACAATCTCTCAGCAATCCTTCAAGGTGGGTATTGTTATCTTCATTTTATGAATGAGGTTAGGTAACCTGCCCAAGGCCATATAATGAATAACTAGTACAGATGAAATATGAACCATGATCCATCGTATTTAAAATCACATGCCACTAACCACTACACTCATTGACTTGGTGTCACTTTCATCACATCCATAACTATATCTGTATGTATGTATTTAAGTATCAAATGAGGCACATTCTTATTGTAGAAATTAAAACACAAAAAAAGAATTTAAAACGAAGCATGAAATTCCCCTGTGCTATCATCCAACGGCAATCCCACTTTTATTCATATTTGAAATGAGCAAAATCCTGTGTTTGCTTCAACAGGAATATTTTCCTACTGAAAGGTAAGGAGAAATGTCCCAAAAATATCTGTCAATTTTAATAGCTCCTGTATTAAAAAAGGAAAGCAATCTGTTTTAATTACAATAAATGGAATAGTTATTACATTTCTTAAAAATGATTTGGCAAAGTGCACTTCAATTTTTAAAGCAAACATTTGCACCATTAAGATACAACCAACTCAACTTGTTACTTGCGAAACAAATGCTTCAGTTAGTTGAGCTGTCAGTGTGGACACAGCCCAGTATCTCTGTCTTCCCAGGCAGCTATGATTCCTCCTCTGTCAGCTCTGCCATGTGATAAACAAGTCAGAAGCCTGGAAATCCGATTTGCTTCATTCTCCGGCAGGACAGGTGTATTTATTTAACAACCTCTTGGTGGTAGCCCAGATGCATATATTTTTTAAGGCGCTGAAAAAAAGGACGTTTGATTCTATAACTGTCTTTTAAAAAATATTTTATTTATTTATTTGAGAGAAAGAGAGAGCATGAGTGGGGGGGCGGAGAGGGAGAAGCAGACTCTGTGCTGAGCAGGGAACCCCACTCAGGGCTCCATCCCAGGACTCTGGGATCATGACCTGAGCCACAGGCAGACACTTAACCAACTGAGCCACCAAGTGGCACCCTTCTACAATTGTCTTTAATGAATGCTGGCTTGATCTTAAGTCGAAGGACTCTCACTGTATGTATCTCCAAGTACCACTCCATGCCCACTACACTGATGCTGCCCACTAAGACTCACAATAACATAGCAGAGAATGAATTGGGTGAGACATTGTCTTCTTTCTTCTCCACTCTTTTGAGCAATTCCTGCTCAGTAAGTACCAAGCTGGGTCAGCCATATTTAGTTACTCTTCGCTGTTTTTCTCTGCCAATTAGAAGAGAAGGATAGCACGCTGCCACCATCAATGCTTGACTGCAGTAAATGAATGCCTCAGCCCACAACTACTGGGACCTGTGCCTTCACTCTTTCCACTCAGCTTTAGCGCCCAACTTCCCAAAAGTTGGCTCCAAGAACCAGTGGGTTCTCACTGAGTCATCCTGTTGCATTGTTACTCAGTGCTTCTTGATGATCTCATTTTGATCCTTCTTTGTCCAGAGGCAATAGAACTCTGACTCATTCCTGGGGGAGTTGATATTCTAGCTGATGATCAACTGAGCACATATTCACCTGTCTGTGACATTTGCTATGGCTACATCAAGACCACTCTATTCAGCATGAAGAAAGACAGTGCCAGACTCCTAGGATAGAAACTTCTCAGCCTGAGCGTTAGTAAGGCAGTTGGTAGCCCGATCTTACAGCGCTTCCCACCAAGATTTCTACAGTTAAATACAGAATTGTTAGATTCCAAGAGCATGGATGGAAGTCGGGCAGAGGTACTCCACCAACTAGGATGTCTACTAATTCATCATCCCTTTGGTATCTCCCCACGCCCACCCTGATACTTTCCAGTAATAGACACTCTTCCTTTTGCATTGCAAAAGTGTTTTGTATCCACCTTGGAGAATCCAGATCCAAACATTAATTGAAATTCCCCCTAGGTACATATACATAATGTGTGACAATAGAATGGATGGAATAAGATGATATTTGAGTAACGACTTGGAATCTGTATAAAATGTTAACCATATTTCCACAAGGTAAAGCTGAAGGGGACAGAGATGACTTCCACATAATCAGATATACACAGGCACACAGAAGATGAGAAGAAAGAAAGAAGAAAAAAGCAAAACAGAACTTTCAAAACCAAAGTAAGGCTTTCTTGAGCCCTTCTCTTAGCTGATCAGGTAGATGTCATGGAAATTGCATAAAGGTTAGTGGAGCTCCAGGCAGCTTGCCATTCAAGGTTAAGGGAAAGGTGCCATATGTATTCAAGTGCTGGCTCATCTATGAACACCTGCCACACTTCTGCTTTTATATGAAGTACACTATGAGACAAGGCAAGACACTGAAAAGTTCCAATGTCAGTGGTCAGGATGTTAGCCTTGAGAAGGTTAACTCTCTCTATTGCTATGTCTTGACATAATAGGATCGCAAAAGGAAAAGGTGGAAAAATCTCTTGTTTCAAAAAGATACTCTACTTACATCCAGGACAGGTCTAAGAAGGTGCCTCATTAATACCATAAGTGAAAATACCTGTGAGTACATAGGAACTTTATTGTTCGACGTTACCCAGGCTTGGCTGTCTGCCAGTATTAGCAAAAGGATGTATAGGTGTGGTCAGGAAAGTCAGGAAAAGATAGAGAGGGCTAAGAGGAGGAGAAAACCAGCAGTCACAGCAGAATGACCATTTGTCCCACTACTGACTTGGAGAGGAAAGAAAACTCCTGAGTAGACATGGTCTGTGAGATGCGTGACTTTGGGCAAGGTGGCGGGCCCTCTGAGCCTCAGTTTCCCACGAAGAAAGAAGAACTTCCTTCACTCTATCCAAACAGTACTGTGATCTGACTCATTTATGGTCCCCTGTGAAAACATTCTGCCTGGAAATGTAAGGTACTTTTGTTCTTTCTGGAATCCATGAAGTTATACTTCCAACTCTTTCTGTAAATACAAAGGAAGGAAGTGGATCCGTCTCATATAGACCTTCCCTCCTCCCCACACCAGCCACAACAAACATAGAAATGCTGACCGAACTATGCCTGGGGTGGAAGTGGTTACTAGATACACAAACCACAACATTTGTAGAGGCACATGATGCCTAGGTTTGGTTCTACCACCTTCTGTTCACATGCTATCTTTTACTTTTTGTGTGCTCTCTTCCTGTCATGATTGAGAGCAGTCTAAAGGTGACTGAAGGGATGCCTGTGTGACTCAGTCAATTAAGGGTCTGCCTTTGGCTCAGGTCAGGTTCCCAGGGTCCTGGGATCGAGTCCCTCACCCAGCTCCTAGCTCAGCGTGGAGCCTGCCTCTCCCTCTGCCTGCCTCTCCCCCTGCTTGTGCTTATGCTCTCTCTCTATCAATCTGACAAATAAATAAACAAAATCTTTAAAAGAAAGAAAGAAAGGTGACTGGGAAGTAACTGAGGTTTGAGGGTCATTTACCTGGAAAGCGTGGACACAAGAGAAAGCCCGAGAGAAAAATTAGAAGAGGGAAATACAACCCCTAAGAAAGAAACATTTTCGCAATGATATGAACTAGAGTCCATCTAGACCCCCGCTTCCACCCTCTGGACCCACTTCTGCTTTCCTAACACCCTAACATCTATTCCTAACACACCCTCTTGACATCTGTGCAGGACCCGGACAGGGAATCCAGAATCATAATAACATACCTGCAGACAGGCAGAGGAGTCACAGGGCAAACTGCTCACATGACTGACACAGTTTTCTTTCTCTCTCAAAAAGTAATAAAGAAATACATGGTTGCAACTGACAGAGGCCATTGTGTTAATAAAATTATGTTTTAAGTAAATGATTTACAACCTTCTGCCCCTTAAGAATTGTGGGTAACCAATGACTTGAGATGCCTCTCCCAGATGCAGTGCATTAGGAGATGGTCATTAAAAGCTGAGACCAGCTTGTGGGCTTCCCGCGTGTACCACGTATTTTCCCACGATAACATATGCTTCAGTGTCTCCAATATACACGTGAGCAGCTTGAGCTCAGGCTGCACATTATCCGTCCTTGTCTTGTCTTCAGTGACCTAACATGGCGGTGTATACAAAGTAGGTAGCCAATCAGTATTGATTTCATCCCTCATCTACAAGGGAGTTGAACAATGGAAGCTAGAAAAAACTGTGCCTGGAGACTTTGCTCTGTGGGACTTTGCTTGATGACATCCCCTTGACCATCTTCTGAGGCCAACCAGAGAACGCTGACAATGGGAAAACAATTGTAAATGTACTAGAAAAAAAATCATTTTCTTTGAAAGAAATGCCTTTTCTGTAAAAATTTCTCCATTTGGGGAGATGAGGTACATTCTTCTATACAAGCTGGAGCTACCACACATTGTAATTGTAGCCTCCAAGTTGTGTGGGTGGCTTTTATTATTCTACCCTGAAGCGCAGCTATTACATGAGTAGGCCTAAAAAGGAGTCTAGAATTTTCTTAAGAGTAATAAGATTGTAACTGCTGCACAAAATTAGCTAATTTTGTTTTTAGGGAAATCTAGTGCAGTTCCACAGAAGAGCTTTCTCTAGGTCCTCAGCAGGATGTCTATTTAAGATAATGTCTAAGATATTTTCCATCAATGAAAGTATAAACTGATTCCATAATTATCAGTTAAATTTCTCTTAGGAGTAGTTATAACTCTGAAGGTTAAAAAAAAAAAACACCCTCTATTTCAAAAAATGCTTTCCTTTTCCATTGTGGAAATACTTTTAGTGCTAGCCATCATGTTTCAGAAAGAAAGGATTTTTTAGAAGCATTTTGACACATGTAACAATATAAATACTTGTCATTAATTTAACACAAATTGTTTACTGCAGCTGGAGATCATGGGCAAAAACAAAGAAGAAACTCCCTTGGTGATTTCCCATCACATTTCAGTTAGTCTGTATCCATCTTGAGACACTAGGGCAGGGATGGAAAGAGGGGATGGTTTAGAGTGAAGATTGGTGACATTAAGAGAAGAATTTCGATCAAAACAGACATCCATATGAGCTAAGAACTGGTGTTAAACTGTTACATGTGGATTGGCTCATTGGGAAGTCTGGGGGAGAGTCCTGGACAGACGTACTTCTATGAGCCCAAACTCTTCAGAGGTGAAAGTGGACACTAACCAACTCAACGGGGTACGTGTTCTCCAAACCCAAGCTGGGAGAATCATCTATCTGATATTGACTAAATTCATTTGCTAGATAACGACTGTTTCATTTTTTTGAGGGTAACTGACAGGGATTAATGAAGATTATGTTTTTCAGCCACCCATTCTTTATATGTAAGTGTGTGTATTATCTTGATTTGTATTTTTATTTTTTTTATTTTTTTTTAATTTTTATTTTTTATAAACATATTTTTATCCCCAGGGGTACATGTCTGTGAATTGCCAGGTTTACACACTTCACAGCACTAACCATAGCACATACCCTCCCCAATGTCCATTACCCCACCCACCTTTCCCGACCCCCTCCCCCCAGCAACCCTCAGTTTGTTTTGTGAGATTAAGAGTCACTTATGGTT
>PISX010016590.1:0-45798 GCA_004024625.1 Mellivora capensis
AGTGACTCTTAATCTCACAAAACAAACTGAGGGTTGCTGGGGGGAGGGGGTCGGGAAAGGGGGGTGGGGTAATGGACATTGGGTTGGGGAGGGTATGTGCTATGGTTAGTGCTGTGAAGTGTGTAAACCTGGCGATTCACAGACATGTACCCCTGGGGATAAAAATTTGTTTATAAAAAATAAAAATTAAAAAAAAAAATTCCCTTCCTTTCTCCAACTTTCAAAGTATTTAACATTTGCATAATGATTAATCTATGGCTCCAGAGGAAATTCCCAAAGGGAGAGGCAGCCCAGCAGCATTTTGAACCACAACCGAGCGGAGGGAGCATGTCAAGTCTCCAGCTTTGGAGCCTGCTCTCAGGGGAATTCTCCACCTGTTGACCATGACACTGGGACCTGGATAGCTGAGGGAACACAACCCCAGACATTGGGACATTAAGTACTAAGTTGGCCAAAAGTACAGCTCCAATTAAGGCATGGTAACACATCTCCTATTTATAGAAGGTAGACCTGGACTATTTCAAAAAAGTTTTATTCTGTCCTTGCAAAAGTCCAAATCCTTCTTCTCAGAACCCTGGAACACGCCCACATCAGCCCAACCAAGGAAAGTCCCGAGCATCGTCCTTTCCACAGAAGGTCTTCATTCCAGCTGTGTATTTGCTGTGATGTCAGGGTCCCTGGGAAGCTTTTTTGGCTGGAGCAAGGGCAGCAGGCTTGAAGGAGATTTCTTGGCCTCAATACTTGACCTGTAAAATGAAGACAGCCAGTTAGAGGAATGGCTTCCAACCTGGCTGCATTTTAGAATCTGCAGAATCTGGGGAACTTTCAGTAAGACTCAACACCTGCAGGCCACTTCAGGAGAATTAAATCAGGATGCTTGACAGGTGGGCCCAGAAGTTTAGTATTTTAAGAAACCCTCTCAGTGAGGCCAATATGCAGTCAGGTTTGAGAGGTACTTGTAGCTCTAACAATACTATTGATACCCCCACGATGCTCCCCCTTTGTGCATATCGAAAACGTTTCTGTTACGACAAACTCTCATGGGCTGTTAGCTGTTTGTGAACATGTGTGTGCATTTGGAGGCAGTCCACATCAGAAGACACAAAAATGAAAACAGCTGTCTTAGGTACAAAGATAAAGGGCATTTTTCTTTAAAATTTAAAAAACACTGTATTGTCTTCATAACAACAACAACAAACAACTCTAATTACCAAACACTCCCTCCCCACTCCCTCTTTTTGGGATTTTGGGTCTGGTCTGTTTCCAGAAGGTTGTTGAAGCCTGACCTCTGATCATAATAAAAGCATCTGTGTTCTTTGGTCGGAGCTGGGTTTCTCAAAGAACTTTTTGTCTCTCTGCCCTGAAGTATTATTTCATGAAAGAATTGAAACTTCTACGTGGGTATGGACATTCTCATTGTGGAGGGTCTAATGTAAGTGGTCATTCCATGTGTATTCAGTTATGACTCAACATATCTCGGGACTCCGTTCTGAAATCCAGTACTAAATGCACAGTTCATGAGTCATCTCCACCAACCAAGGCCATCATAAATATTCATCTAATGTCTGTCTTCATTAGGTGGTTATTAACATGTCAAAGATATTTATAGAGAAAATGCAAGTGATCCATTCTATCTATATTTACTCTTATTTGAAAGCCTAATTTATTTTTAGAGTACTCTTTGATAAAAGGCTTTTTAATAAAGGGAAGGGAAGTTTCCTTTAGAAATAGTCTTCTGTTTCAAACTAATAACCTTACACAAAGTTTATTGATGTTTTGCTTGTTGAATGACATTAGTCAAGTGATGGACTATGTAAATAGTCCAGTTCAGAGAAGGACAACATAAAGCACTACTCTTAAAAGGTTACATTGATGCCCCTTTCTCTACTAACAGTCCTCTGGTATTGCTTTTCTAATGAAAAGAAGCAACAGTGGTTTATTTCCAACCTTATATGGTCTCCTTGGTAATCAATAATCCATCAAAAGATTGTTGCATGGGGCTGGGATACAGTCTGAATAGAATGGAGCAGGGATTGGCAAACTTTTTCTTTAAAGGTCCAAATAGTAAATATTTTCAGCTTTACTATCCAACTCGAGCTGTAGCACCAAAGCAGCCAGAGATAATATGTAAATGAGTGTATGCGGTAATGTGCCAAAAAAAAACCCCTTCGGGGAAAAACAAAACAAAACAGGTGGCGGGCTGGATTCGGCTTGCAGGCTATAGTTTGCCCACCGGTGGAATAGAGGAAACCCAACAGGGTGTCAAACCGCTCTCAGGTGGCCGTGGGAAGGTGTAAGCCAGGATTGGGAATTTTAACTCGACCCAAAGAAGCCAGGCTGTGCTGGGCTTCCGTATAAACAAGTAGGTCCACCATGACAGGAAAAGTCATGAGAACATTTTAACAATTAAAGAGTGATAACAGCAATGGCTGGTGTTTGTGGAGGACTTGCTTTGTAACTTGTGTCAAACACTTTCCATTTAATCTTTATAATAATCTGGAGGTAGATATTATTGTATTCCCATTTTATAGATGAGGAAATTGAGGCTCGGAGGGGCGAATTAAGTTTCCCACTGACATACAGCTAGTAAGTGGCATGGCTGAGATGTGAACCCAGACAGTCTAACTTTAGAGATGTCTTCCTTCCTTCCTTCCTTCCTTCCTTCCTTCCTTCCTCCCTCCCTCCCTCCCTCCCTCTTCTCCCTTCCTCTTTCTTTCTTTCTTTTAGAGAGAGAGTGTGTGTGCAGGTGCATAAGCATGGGGGTGGGGTGGGGTGAGAGCCAGGGTGGGGGGGAGGGTCAGAGGAAAAGGAGAGAGACAATCTCAAGCAGACTCCACGTAGGGCTTGATCTCACCCTCCTGAGATCACAACCTGAGCCGAAATCAAGAGTCCCCTGGTTAACTGAGTGAGCCACCCAGGGACCCCTGGAGACTATTCTTCTAACCACTGTGCATTATTTCCTCCTGCCAAGGGACACAGCCAAGTCCCAAGTCAACATAGCTGGGAAGGAAGAGCTTCTGTATCAGTACTCCAGTCTTGGATCAGGTTCTAGGGGTTCACCATGTTGAAGGTAGACCAAGAATAGTGTTCTGGGTGTACACTATTCTCCATGGGTCTCTCATGTTTCTGCATGTCTTTAAGCAAATACATTGGCAGTATTTTTGTTGGGGACTATGTTTTGTTGGGGACTTTTGTTGGGGACTATGTTTTCATACTGAACACCTTGGAAGATAGAGATAGCATTTCCTTCTGGAGCAGAGGGAAGGTTAGTTTGCTGCGCTATTATCCCAAAGATCATGCCTCCTTCTGGGGCAAAGTTGGGCAAGTTTGCTTGCAGCCCATTATAAAAGATTGGGGTTCTTCAGTGCTCTTATAAAAGAGGCCTCAAAATGCCACCAAAATGTTTGCTTTAAAAAGTTTAATTGTATGTTATGTGAATTTCACCTCAATTGAAAAAATCAAGTCAAAAATGAAAAGAAACAAAACTTAGTGAAAAGACAACCATATAAGAAGCAGACTCTCACTAGACACTGAATATGCTCGTGCTTTGATCTTGGACTTCCCAGCCTCTAAAACTGAGAGAAACAGATTTCCATTAGTTGTAAATCACCAAGTCTATGGGATTTAGGTTATGGAAGCCTAAACAGACTAAGGCCAGAAGACCTGTGTTGAAGCCAGAGAGAGGCAAGTCTTTGTGAGAATCTGTAGCTCTTGATTGCATAACTAGCAGAGTGGTATGGTCCTCTGAGAAGTTCTAGAACTGACTAGAAAGTGTTAAATATGTACAGCTGATTCATTGGAGTGATTTCTCAAACCGTAGCTGTAACATAAATATTAGATCCTGGTGATTTCACATTGCGGCTCTTGCACCTAGCAGCTCATCAGAATCACAATAATAAAAGAATAAATTCCTGAGCTCCACTCATACATAATGAATCAGAACATCTGGAGGTGGGGCTCAGAGATCAATATTTTACAAAGTTTCCCCATATTATTCAGATGCACTGACTTCCTGCAATATTCTATTGATAAAGTTTGATGGGGTGCCCGGGTGGCTCAGTCAGTTGGGCGTCAGCCTTCAGCTCAGGTCATGATCCCAGGGTCCTGGGATGGAGTCCCTCATTGGGCTCCTTGCTCAGTCTCCCTCCACCCCTCCTCCTGCTTATGTTCTCTCATGCACACTCTCTCTCCCTCTCAGATAAACAAAATCTTAAAAAAGGAAAGATTGAATTCCATCATAGACAAGTCCTTCTGCTTCTCTGTACCTAGATTTCTTCAATTGTAATTCAAATAGGTAAACTCTAGAATTGTGTTGTCCAGGGGCAATTAGCCACATGTGGCTATTTAAAATGAAATTGATCAAAATTCCATAAAATTTAAAAATCAGTTCCTCAGTTGTATTAACTATATTTAAGGTATTAATCGCTACATGTGGCTGGTAGTTAGAGCATCATATAGTGCAGACATGGAACATTTCGATCATCACAGGAAGTTCTACTGGATGGAGTAGCTTATACCAGAAATGAAGGAAGCTATCAAAGACTGCTGGGCTTATGCCAAAAAGACTCAGAAGCCAACACAAATAAGTCAATATCCTATTGACCAAAGATGGGATAATTTGAGCACCACTTAGAGTAATAACAGCAATGGGTTGAATTATATTAAATATATTTAAATCCATGACTCATATTTATACTAAAATAAAATTTATTGGGGTCTTTTAGAAGATGCTAGAGAACCAAGTCATCACTTGAAAACTGGAAAATAAAGGGTTATCAAACATTTAATCGTTACTTTCTGAAGGAAAGCCTAGATAAATGGAGATAGTACTGAAATGCATCATCAGAAGGTCCATTAGCGGGTCCCCTGGGACTGAGCACCTGTTGCTCTTCACCATGTGTTAATTCAATAGCACATTCAATAGCACATTCAATAGCACATCCTTGTGCTAGTTTTTCTTCTTTCTTTTACTTCCCATATTCTGCATGCTTGTTCTCTGAGATTCCCAAATAAATTACTACATGCAAACTTCTAGCTTGGGCTCTGCTCTGGGGGGATCCCAGACTGGGACAGCGTTCTAGTACAAATTCTTTTTTTTTTTTTTTAAGATTTATTTATTTATGTGAAAGAGAGACAGAAAGTGCTAGTAAATGGCAGGAGGAACAGAGGGAAAGAGAGAATCCTGAAGCAGATTCCCTGCTGAATGTGGAGCCCCACTCGCGGCTCCATCCCAGGACTCTGAGATCATGACCTGAGCTGAAATCAAGAGTTGGCCGCTAAACCAACGGAGCCACCCAAGCACCCCTCTAGTACAGATTTTTGAAAGAGAATTTAACCATACTGGCATAAAGATTTGGTTGTTTGGTTATGCTACCACTCCTGGTCCAATCTCCTAGGAGGGGCTGACGCTTCTAGATGCGTTCATGGGATTTCTTCAAGTAGAAGAGGTAGAAGGGAGAGAGAGCTGTTGGGGGCAGAATGAAGGGTCAGTTCAGTCTAGAGCCTTGCTAACGCTCTGATCTGCGGACCGGTAGCTTCCGTATCACCTGAGCTTGTTAGAAGTGGGGACTCCTGGAGCTCCAGCCACACTTCCTGAACTCAAGTCTTCATTTGACAAGATTCCTCAGGTGATTTGCATGTAATCAAAGTTAAAGAATTCTCCTCTAGAGGGAGTAATAATTACCCAGCTCAGAGAGATTTTTATAAATAAGACTTAAGATGTTGAATCCAAAGGTCAATGGGAAGCACATATAGGAGCAGGGGACACACACTATTGTTAGTGTGTGTTTTGTGGGGGGAGGAGTGGGGGTTGGAAGAGGAAAAGTGGGATTGAATCTATGAGAAACACTTTACGTGCATTCTAGGAAAATGTTCTATAGGAAAAACATTCTATACCTATGTTATTATATTTTGCACCACAAACCTCAAAAAATGTTCAAGTGGGAAGATAACCGCCCCCCCACAAATCAACAGAAAACAATGTCTATGTGTGGTTATAAACACAGAGCAGGTTCTCACCGAACAACTGTTAAATATTGAATTGAAGACTTGTGTTCGGGGTGGGGTTGTGTATCGTGGGAGGGAGGTAAAACCAATCTTGGCCATCTGCCACTTCCTCCTAACCCCTCTGGGCTTCGCCCTCCCTGACTCTCCCCTGTCTCCAAACTCCTACCCTCAGTTCACTGCCCCTTCTCTCCTGGACAAACTCTCAGTGACAGGCATGATGCACCAGTAAATGTTTCACATCTGGCTCTCCAGAAATAAATATAAAGCTCTAATTTGTAGAGTTTGCTGATCTCCCTAGCACAAGTAGTGCCATCATGGCTGGCTGTAAGCCACCATGACGTTAACTGAGCACAGAGTTGGGAGAGGGTACAACAGGCTCCATCCAGGACAGCACTGGAAATAACTGGGAGAAAGGACAAGAAGGAACTAAAGGGTGGAAAGGACACTGTAGAGTGTTCTCTCGCCTTCTCAGAAGTGAGGGAAGAAAAACTCGGTTGATGGCGTAGAGTGCTCCCTCTAACTTCAGTTGCTGATTCACAAACATAGCTGTCTACTTCGAGTCAAAGGGCTTGCACGGTATCCTGGGCTCTCCGCTACAGATCTGGCGTCTCCCCCCATCGACGGCTACCTCTTAGCTTTGCCTTTATTGAGAGCTTCCTTAGGTGGAGCTTTAAAGGAGTCAGAAACTCAGCTGCAGAAATGGCTTGAGGATAGCCAGAGTGACTTGTATTCTGTGTTGACTGAAGCTTCTTCCATAAACATTATCTGGGCTCTGGAATGCTCATACCTACCCTTCCTGGACGCACCACACCCCAATTTCCCCAGCCTGAGTGTAGACCTAATGACTCCTGCCCAGCTTCCTCAGGTCTTACACACCCCACTTCCCTGGCCAGAGTTCAAGCCCTCACCTGGTTTCTTTGAACATCATCCCAGACCTGCGTACCTGTCCCTCCTGGGAGCTCTCCAGCCGGCACCGAACTCCTTTCCCTCAGGGATATTAGCAGATAACGCGTCTCAACCTTGTTGTAGGCACGGAAGCAGGTGGCTTCCCCCTGTCCTTCTGCCCACAAGCACTATTTAGGGGGCTCCATGTTGGCTCTCCAAAAGGCTGATCCAGGGGCTCCCTTCCCTCCAGCTGCACAGCCGTGGACCTGTTTTGTGGCTCTGGGCCCGAGGAGGCGCCCTCTCCTCACCTTTACTGATGAAACAGCACCGGGAATTTCCCATAACTGCTTGGGTCGCTCCCTTTTCACTTCTTCCTGGAAAGCCTCCAGGGCTGGAAATCCAGCTCACTAGAGACAGCCCGAATGACTGCTTCTTAAGTCTGCATGAAATAGAATTTTTTTGTCACCTTCTCTTTGGTGTTTAATCAATGGTGACTCTCAGGAAAGACGCACTTGTACTAGCAGATTAAAAGGCTTCTTTTTTCCGGCGCTAATATCTGGAACGCGACACCTTGTTTCCTCCTCTCCCCACATGAACGCACCCACGGTTTTAGACTTACGATTTGGCTTTTATTTCTTCGAAAACAGAAACAGAAGTAGTGAAAGTCCCCTTATCTCTGTCAGCGCTGGGGCCTCTGCTCAGGACTGTGTCTGTTATGGCCCCCGCAATGCAGCCACCATTCATGTTCATTCCTCCTTCTTCTTTTTTTTTTTTTTTTCTAAATTAAGAGAGTTTATTTATTACTTTTTTAAAGATTTTATTTATTATTTGACAGAGATCACAAGTAGGCAGAGAGGCAGGCAGAGAGAGAGGAGGAAGCAGGCTCCCCGGTAAGCAGAGAGCCGGATGTGGGGCTCGATCCCAGGACACTGGGATCATGACCTGAGCCGAAGGCAGAGGCTTTAACCCACTGAGCCACCCAGGCGCCCCATGTTCATTCCTTCTAATACTCATTCTCTCTTCATGCTTTCTCTTCTGAGCACATAAACATATCGCTACCTTTTTTTACAAAGTCAAGGCCAGCTCACACGGTGCGGGAAAGCTTACACTCACAGAAGCACTCCAGGTGGCTCAGCTAAGTCACCATGGCACTGGTGTCTCCCAGGCTGGGGAAGGCGCTCAGTGTGTCCTTCCTGCCAGCTGAGAACCCTGCTCTGCCCTTTGAGTGTCCCATTCAGAATGAGGCCAGAGGTCTCCAGACCAAAGAATGCCTTTCATCAAGCCCTAGTTAGGCAGGAAGGAATCCCAACAGCTTCTGCTGTAGGCGTGTGATGCTGACCAAGCTGGAGCATCCTTGACCCCTGTCTTCTTTTTCCCGGATGTCCAGTGAACTCGTGTTGTTTGCTCTCCGACCCTCCACAGCATGGCCTTCTGCGAGGCCTCTGGTGAGTCTGAAAGGCTGCCAGTCTGGACCCCAAAATGGAAGTGCCTGAAGGAGAGAGACTTCCAAAGTTCTTGGTGGTCAGAGAGATGAACATCATCAAATGGCTGAAAAGATGAAAGCAATCGACACTGACAGTGGTTGTGAGATTAGACTGTCCAAGGGACGAGGCTCAAGAGGAGGCAGGAACCATAGCCGTGAAAATCCTGCACTGGCATTGCCAGCATTAGGAACTGTAAGTTTTCAGGGAACTTAATCAGAGAAGGTCAACTTGAGAATGAGCACTGATGAGTTGATGGCTCTGATCCAGGAGGTCAGACCGTAGCAACCAAAGTCGCAGGGAGGTGGGGTGCTCTGTGTAATTGTAACGACAGGCATTGGGCCCCAGGATGAGACTGGTGAACCCCTTCCCAGCGAAATGATCAGGTATCAAGCTAAAATATGGATGGTGAATATGCTCAGAATTCTTAGTGCACGGACTCAAATATGTTAGCTCTTTCTGTCTTTTATTAAGGCCCTTTCTTGGATAAAGAACTAAAGTAGATGTAGGCAGATCTTAAAAATGCACAAGGCTGATTTTTAAGATTAGCCTGCCTGAGTTTGTATATTGTAGGTATTCAGAAGATGGCTTGTTGATTACAATGTAATAGGGCTCATGCCCTGTTGTGGTGCGCTATGGCCCTGGTCTTTAAAGAGTTAAGGGATAGTGACAAATGTTTGGAATGTGCCCAGTCCACAGACAGGCTATCCCTCTGCTGGGACAGGGCTTCATCTGCTTATTCCAAAATAGGTAAATGCTGGGTGTTCTCTTGACCTTAGAAGGCGGTAAGACAGCACAGGGAATTAATGTAAGTCTGAAATCTCAGGGTGTCAGATGTGGGCATTAGCATATATCTTGAAACTAGGAAGCTAGCCTTTCCCTGACCTCCTCATTCCCAAAAATATCTTTCCACGATATTCTCTATTGTTTTGCCCAGTGCAGTTGGGTCTTAATCGGTTTGCCTTATAAGGGATTTCAGGGTTTCAAGAGCTCTCCCAATAGGAAGTTTTCCCTGCTGTTCTGCCTGAGTCGCCTTCTGCTTAATTTTAGTTCATTATGTCTGTAAAGACAGGGAGGGCTTTATGGGGCAAAAGGCCCAATCATCGTGGGAAGAATGAATCATTCCAAGAACAGTGAGAAAAGGGCTGGAAGGCGAAGGTGGCTGAGGGGCAGGAAGCTGGGGGTGGATGGATGACTGAGAACAGCATCAAAACCGGTTGCCTTCTCTCTTCATTCCTCCCACTAGGGGGTGCCCAGCATCCCAGAATGATCTCTATTATTAGGATGTCGTCATTTCAGGGGGGTACCATTTATTTCACGGCAGGGCGCTGGCTGACCCAGGTTTTGTGCATCTCTGCCCGGGGTTGAGAAGAGATGGGGTGGGGGGATGGGTGGAGGGAGGGCTCTCACGTCAGTAAGTACACAAATACCTCTTAAGCATTGGAGGATCCTCAGTCCATGGAAACTTCTGGCAATATCATGGTTTCTCAAGGACCCACTGGTCTTCAAATCAGTAACTGGAGTAATTGTGGATCCAAAAATCCTCCTTGGCCCCAGGGGAAAGATGTGATATTTTACCCCAGGGGTAAAGACATTGTGGGAATAACAAACGAGCAAGGCTGAGGGATTGTTTGGAGGTCAGGAATGGAATAAAGATCAAAGATAAAGTGAGATTCTCGGGGCGCCTGGATGGCTTAGTTAGTGAAGCGTCTGCCTTCAGCTCAGGTCATGATCCCAGGGTTCTGGGATGGAGCCCATCATTGCACTGGGTTCCTTGCTCAGCAGGAGTCCGTTTCTCCATCTCCCTCTGCCCCTCTTCCTTGCTTGTATGTGCGCTCGCTCTCTCTCTCTGTGTCAAATAAATAGATAAAATCTTGAATACCCAAGCACTCAATAGCCACATGATCTTGGGAATTTAGGAAAGTTAGTCAACCTCTGTAGTCTGTAATTCTCTCATCTTCAAAATGGAACTATTAATACTAAGGTTACTTGAGAATTAAAAGGTAATGGATATTCTTTGAAGGTGAAGGAGGGTCAGTCTGATGAGGCACTTTCAGACCAAGAACCGAAGCAAGCTACTCCATACCATTTACAGAGAGTTTTAGGCAAGTGAGTTTACTGACAGGGGAGATGAGGCAGGTGGGAGGATGGACAGATAACCCATGGCAGGACACACACGGCTGTTCTCTGCTCATCTGGACCCTAATCCCCATCTTCTATGGAGTGAGGGGCATACTGGTGAGGTCCCAGGGAAGTTATCTGAAGTGGGACCTGGGGTGTGCTGCTCATCTCTACTTGTTACTTGATGTGGGGCCTGCACTACTCTAGGAAAGATAAGAATGGACGTTCCTGCATTCCGGTCAGGGCATCCATTAGCTTCCATGGGGCCTCGAACATGCAGCCTGGACAGAAGTCATTGTGTGGACATGAACAGGAGCGAGGGCTAAAGATGGGGTCAGCGTTGTCAGCTCTTCCACACAGACAAAGCATGGAATGAATTTAATCTTCTCCCTTTCATTTTTCCCTATTTGGAAATGGCAGGGAGCAAAGAAAGAAGTATCTATTGGTGGGTTCTGGCACCCCGAGACCTCAGGCACCAGGACTGCAGCCCTGGGGGCAAGAGGGTCTTCCTTGGCCTCTGGGGCTTTCTGTACCACAGAGCTTCACTGAATATTTAGAACACGCTGGAGGAGGCTTGGCAGCCATGACCCTTTGGACCAGCCCTTATGCTTCTTCGCAGACTTGTGGGCCATCATTAAGAAACCCGTCCCCAACAGGATTTTTAGAGGTCACCAACTGGTCCACAGGCCTTCGGTCTTGGAGGATTAATTTGTCTTGCCCATGGCCACACAGAGGGCCAAAGCCTGGCCTGCAATCCACAAGCAACACTTTCCTGTATTACCAGTTAATCCATTCTAATGTGACAATGACCCACAGTTCTTTTCAGCAGAGTGTTACAAAGTGTGGGCCACAGGCCCCCTGTACCAGCGTCAGAAGGTGGGCTTGATAAAAACACAGGTTCCTGGCTCCCTGCTGGACCTGTGCACTCAGATCCTCTAAAGTTGAAAGGCAAAGGCTTACAAAGTTCCCAGTCCCAGGTCACACTTTAACACGGAAATACAATGCCTGAATCCACCAAGTGCTCTTTCGTGGGGTAAGGTTGGGGCCCTTGGGCGGAAATCTTGTTGGTTCAAAAATCATACCCTACAGGTATTTCTGACACTGCATTATTTACAGAGCCAACTTTGTCCCTAGCTACTTCCTTCCCCTGGAACTTCCTAAATGTTGGAAACATTTTTGTGAAGGTCACGGGAGACCGTTTCTGTGGACACCCGATGAGACGGCGTGCTTTGGAAAGGTCAGCCGGATTCTCTCCTGAGCCATGGTAATCACCTGGCCTCCTGTCAAGGCAGAGGGGGAGGGGAAGGAGATTTGGATTTTGTTTCTGGGGACTGGGGGCACTAGGATACAGGGATCACCAGCTGCCACTTCCTTGGCATTGACCGACCGCTTACCGCAAGGATGGCTGTGTCTAGAAGGAGGTGTGGGATCAAAATTACCCGTGTCTTGAAGACTGTGAACTTGGACCTCTCAGTCTAGAGAGAGATGGGCTCTGGACACATGAACAGATTTTAGGAGCTTCCTTCTGACAGCAAGGTTTGCATGAGCTGGCTTTGCAGAAGGAACTGGTGACTGTGGGTCACTCTGCAGAGAGACAAGCCTTTCCAGACTCAGAGGAACAGTAGTGGCTGCGGTCTCTGCTTTTTAAAGTTTGTAGTCCCCAGAGTAAGAGGCTTCCCTTTGGCCCCTGCGAGGGTCTCCGCCCTGAGCGGCAGAGGGTCTTTAGGGTGTCCTGGGGGCTGCAGAGAGATTTTGCAATAAGGATTTCACATCAGCTTCAAAATGCCCCAAATGAGCACAAAAATGTTGCCAGGAAAGCAGCTGTTGCTATCTCGTCTTTTTTGGCACAAGGTGGGAAATGAATTTTAGTAAAATAAAACAAAGCAGGTCATCACTCTTGCCACAAAATGTCCCCATCCGCAGTATCCATCTGGCCCCCTGGCTGCCTCCAAGAGGTCGAGGTGCGGTCGTGTGGAGGAGGTTTCTGCCTCCTTCCTTCAAGGGGGCCTGCATCCCTGTGTGGAGTCACGGTAGTAGAGAGGTCTCCTCTGGAAGGCATCATCCCTCCTCCCCAATCCTTATGGTTTTCGAGGAACAAGAGGATTCATCTGACTCAACTGGAGATGGCTCCCTTCCCTAATTAATTCTATTCCTGAAGCTTCGATACTCCCAGGCTCCCTGTGAGCCCGCAGGAGCCTGGGAAGAAGCAGCCCCTGCAGAGAAACAAGTTCACAGGCCGGACGTGGAGCTGCCCCTTTGCTGGACCCGAGGCAAAGAAAAGCCCTAACCTCTTTCTTGTCTTTCAGCAGGTTTTGTTGAACCTGGAGAGGAAATAAATTGCAAAGGCAGGAAATGACCCAGAGCCCGTAACAATATGTGAAAAGCCAAACCGGTGCTTCCGTCACTTTGTTTCAAACTATTCTTATCTGTGTACCAGGAAGCCTAACCCATTACCAGATGGAGATTTGTTTTCCGACGCCTCTTGGCATCTGTCACTCCCGGCTGGTGACATTTGCACGTTTCAAGAAGGCAAACCTGTGCTGACATCTTCTAAGTTCCGGAGAGGGGCAGCCCTCAGGAAAGTCCTTGGGTCTCTTGCCGGTGGCGCCGACCATCTGATGTGCTTCGAGCTGCTGGCCTCGAGCCTAGAACGCTAGCACACTGAGTCTGTTCTCGAAGATTTGCAGAATCTGAAATCAAAAATGCCCCACGCTGCCAGAACAGCCTGGCTCCCTTGCCTGCTTCCTAATCCCTTCTCTGCAGGCTTTCCCAAAGAAATCTGATGAGTCAGGAAGGAAGAAAATGTGGCCGAGGGGGATCTGGGGGTGGGCTGGTCTCTCTCATCGCTTCAGAATGTTCCCTCCCGTTCCACAATGCGGGTCATGGTTAGGGATTCGGCTGGACTTTTTCTCTGTTTCCACCTCCATCAGCTCTCACTGTGAGCGACCCTTCATTTACCACTCAAGAAATGAGCTCTGCCAGAGCAGGAAGGCCCTTTCATGATAATGAGTCACTGTTACCCAGAAGTTTGGACTTCACTTTTATCCCCACGAGCAGGGCAAGAAAATGCTCCCACCTCTGCCCCCAGAAGGAACAATCATTCAGCTGCTTTGTTCCGGCTCAGGGGCCTGTACTCTTCCAAGGCTTTTAATTTTGGCTGAACACCATTCATCAGCCTTCCCACAGGAGGCCGTGTGCCAGCTGGATTCCAAACATGGCGAGGTGGCTTCTGGGAACCTTGCTCCAAACAGGTAGCCGGCTAATCCCCCCCGAGGTCATCGGAAAGAAGCTAGAGTTGAAGGAATAATGTGCCCAACTCTGTCAACCCTTTCAAAATGGGACACGGATTAAAGTATAAAGAATCCAATATATGTGTCCACACCTGGTTTATAAAAAAGCTCCAGCAAGAAAGCAGGGGGACGTTCAACATCAGGCTGGGGAAACGGAAGTGGCAGCGGGGGACACTGCTCTCTTGTGTTCTGGGAGGAAATGCCTGTCCTGGAGAGCGAAACCCCTTTGTGCCATTACCCAAAATTGCGTGCTGCTTATTATGAAAGAAGTTTTATTTTTTAAAAATTTTATTATTATTTTAAAAAGATTTTATTTATTCATTTGACAGAGAGAGAGAGAGAGACAGTGAGAGAGGGAACAACAAGCAGAGGGAGTGGGAGAGAGAGAAGCAGGCTTCCCGCTGAGCAGGGAGACCGATGTGGGACTTGATCCCAGGACCCTGGGATCATGACTTGAGCCGAAGGCAGACGTTTAACAACTGAGCCACCCAGGTGCCCATGAAAGAGGTTTTAAATAGTGTGTTCTGGTAAGCTTGGCTTTGTCCCTAGCGAGGGAATATAGTCTCCATTACAAGACAGTAGCTTCATACCAGAGGTAGGTTGTACCAACTGTATGTAGCTGGTAGTAAACAGGAGAGAAAAGAACCTAGAAGATCTTCATAAACAGAGAGAAAGAGGGAGAGACAAACCTTCAGCAACAAGGGAAGATAAGAGATGTATGGATCCTTCTCCCCTTGCCTCTGCCTGTGAGCAATGAGCCAGGAAAACACTAGGAATAGGGGACCGGGGGGTGGGAGGGGGGCACCATTCTAACTCTTGACACCAGCCACACAGGATAAATAGTTTATATTACGATGAAAACAATGACCTTAATGATGAAGAGATGGTGTTGACCCAGATTGGGGGGGGGGGGGGAAAAAAAGGTGTTTGATTTCAAGCTACACTTAAGCCCAAAGACACTCCTGTTAGAGCCACTTATATGATCCAAGAGACTTTTCACTAGAGTTAGAGGAATTTGGGGTTGAGTGAAATAAACATCATCGAATAGAAAAATCAGGATTAGATAAAGATGGGATTGAGAACGGCTAAAAACTAGTGAGAAAGGTATCAAATGTATACCTGTTTTTGTTCTGCTTTCAGTCTTGATCTAATTGTTAAAAATAGAGTTAAAAACTATTCTTATGTTAACATGTAGCAGAGCAAAAGATTTTGTGGTGCTCTCTGAGGTGCCTGTTTGGGGTGCCTAGCCCTTGGAGGCCTTCCATCTATAGCCCTCATCACAGACAAAAGACAGAGGGAGGAATGCATGACTCCTTGAGAGCAGCAGTGGGAGGTCAGAGCCATAATACGGAGGTAAACGTTAGCAATGCTTAACCCCAGGTTTAATAGAGGTGGTTGCTAGGCACTTAAAGTAGATGCTTATGTTTTGCAAGTGAGAGAACAGATTCAAAAAGGGAGAAAGAATAGAGCCGTGAATCCCAAACTAGGCGCCAGGTGCCCCAGACACCACAGCAAAGTCACAAGGGCATTTCAGCAGACATTAAGTGTGGAGGGAAACATGGGGATGTGGACCCCTGTGGGACACCGTGGGAATGATGAGGTCAAGGTCATTCATGGGTTCAACAGTAGACTGTGCTCCCTTCCTCTCCGAGACACCTTGTCTCTGAGAAGTTGGGTTTCCAGCAGTTGTTATGAAATGCAAGTACCAAGTGCAAGTCAGTGTGGAGGAAGAGAGGCAGGTGGTCGTGCCTGGACAGGGTCTAAGGTTAAGAAGACTTGCAGGGTCCACTTGGCATATACTTCCTTTTGAAAGTACCCGTGGTTGAGAATAGAATTAAAAAAATATATATATTTTGAATTTATGTGTCTTATTATTTTTCAAACAGCTGAATTGCTGGGACCTAACTACTGGATAAATAATGTTTCTGTTGCATTTCTTTTGAGCTAGGGGCTCTGTAAAAAAAACAACTGAGCTGCTAAGATGCTATGAATTGAGAAGGTTGGGGAACCCCTGGATGAGAGTAATACAAACTGTATCAAGGGACAAGCTGCAATTTAATGGCTTAGGTTCGTTGGTGTAAATAAAAAAGTGGTTCCATTCTCCTCCACATCTCAGCTAGGGCATAACTCCCAGTATTTTCCCCTGTTCCTACATGAAATGGATTCTTAGTGAATATTTTTTGTTAGTGCAACTCTTTGGTAGACTTAAAAAAAAACTTGTTTTTTTTTTTAAGATTTTATTTATTTATTTATTATTTTATTTATTTATTTGAGAGAGAGAGCACAAGCAGGGAAGGAGGTGCAGAGGGAGAAGCAGACTCCCCCAGAACAGGGAGCCTGACTTGGGGCTTGATCCCAGGACCCTGAGGATATGGCCTGAGCCGAAGGCAGACACTTACCTGACTGAACCACCCAGGTGCCCCAACTATTAAAGTTATTTTATACCAAGCTTCTCAAGCTATCTTCAGTGAAGGGCTTTCTTCTCTTTCTTTCTTTCTTTCTTTTTTTTTTTTTTAACTTCCAATTTCCAATGGAGTTATGTGATGGTTAGTTTTTTTTGGGTGTGTTAACTAGGCTGGGCCATGGTGCCCAGATATTTGGTCAAGCATTATTCTGGATATTCCTGTGAAGGTGTTTTTTGGGATGACATTAACATGAAAATCAGCAGACTTTGAGTAAAGCAGATTACCTCTATAACATGGGTGGACCTCACCCAAGTAAATGAAGGTCTTACCAGAATAAAGACAAAACGTCCATGAGCAAAGAGAAATTCTTAGACTGCCTTTGGACTACAACTCTTCCCTGAAATAAATCTCTCTCTCTATATATATACACACATACACACAACACACACACACTCGTACCCCTCTTGGTTCTATTTCTCTGGAGAATGCTAACTAATGTAGATCAATACTTTAAAAATGCAATAAAAATAAATTTCTAAGAAAATGATCATATGCTTAAATATTGTGAAAATGTTAAATTGTTATAAAAGTTTCTAAATACCTGCTTTCAGTTTCCATATTTAGTTTATCTGATTGACAATTAAGTATTTTTAGAAGACACCTAGATCTGATCTCATAAAAATGTAAATACATACATACATGCATACATATTTACACACATGCATTTACTTATTTTTTATTATTTATTTTTAAAGATTTTATTTATTTATTTGACAGACAGAGATCACAAGTAGGCAGAGAGGCAGGCAGAGAGAGGGGAAGCAGGCTCCCTGCTGAGCAGAGAGCCTGATGTGGGGCTTGATCCCAGGACCCTGGGATCATGACCTGAGCTGAAGGCAGAGGCTTTAATCCACTGAGCCACCCAGGTGCCCCTACTTATTTTTTATTTTGAGCTAATTCTAAATTTGTCAGAAAGTTGCAAAATGAATGCAGAGATTTCCTATATATTCCCTCACCCAAGTTCCCCAATTTTAACATCTTTATAAACATAGTACATTCTTCAAAATGAAGATACTGACGTTGGTAGAAAACTATTAACTAAACTACAGAGCTGATTCAAATTTCACCATGTATATTTTAAATGGTGAAGTCACAACTCTAGAATGTGTGACTTTAGTAGCTACTGGGCCAGAAAATATTTCCAGAATGGGTTGAGATCATTGCTTTCTCATGTTGGGAGATGAGCCAGCTGAGGACTAGAAGTCTGACAGTAATTGTGGATTGTTCCGCAGAAGAATACAGAGACCACAAAACTTAATTAAAAACATCTCGCACATTTTGACTGAGTGAATGCCACAGCTCCTAAGCGTGTCTATCATTACTGCCAGAAATAACAAATTCTTTTGTTTCTAGAAAGATTAGTCACTTAATGACAGGATGTATAGAACAGAATGCAATGACAGAATGCATTGAGCTTGGATGAGAACCTGAAATGTCATGCATTTTTGGTCAAGCCATCCCTCTTCATCTCTTCTGTGAAGTCTTTTATGACCTTCCATGGTTAGAACCATTGTAATGGCTTTGGGGGGGGTCCCTACCATAATGACTACAGATTTCTGCCATGGCGCCCATAACACTTGATTGCTATAATTTGTGTAGGTGCCTGCTGGACTCTCACGAGCAGGGCTGTATCTAATTCACCCTGGTGTCTCGGTACCCGGCATCACTGGTACTGCTCACTGGAGGCATGGATGAATCAATGACCTGAGCCCACAATAAATTTACATCAACGTTTTTCTTCCTCTCTCATGGTGTTGGAGAAAAGAGCCCATAACTTGGACTCACTCCGGTGAGTAAGACAATGCCACAGTATATTCAAAAGGAAAAGCTTTCCAGGGCCTTGTGTTTGAGAAACAGATAGGCTTTGAATGCCAGGTGTGACTTAAAAGCTGAATAAAGAATATCACTTTTACAAATAGCACAAGTGTGCAGGTGCTGACTCACTCTAATCAGTAGATGCATTGTACTCCTCAGGTAATTTTATCCACGTTAGTGAAACCTGCCTTCCACCCAGGCTGATGAGTTATTATTAGTCACCTCTATCATTCAGCATTTCTACAGTATGTGTTTTCAAAGTGTTATGTTCCTCATTCTTAATGAACGACACAGAATACAGGTAATGAAAGGACGTTGAATCTAGTCTCCCGTGTAGCTGATATTCAATAAATTTTTGTTGACTGATCCATCACTGAATTCAGTTGGGGACCAGCCTGTGCTGACCTGTGGGAACAAAGTCTCCTTGATCTTCCGTGGAGGAGTGTGGGGGAGGACAGGGCAGGGGGCCAAAGGTTGGAGAGGCAAGGAAGTAGCAATTCCTCCCCAGCCTTCTGAATCTCTGACCCACTTCAGAATCCTCAGGGCGCTCAGGGGGTTATGGACACATTGTGTTCACTTGCCCTGTGCAGTGTAGGTCCTCTGGGTTTGGAGCTGCTGATTTCTTAGGAGCAAATTGTTTGGGGACTGCTTTTATGAGTCGAGGGATCAATTTTCGGCATTCTACTTAGGCTTTTGCTATCACCTGACTATGAAGCTGGGGAAAAAAAGACACCAAGAAAAATTGATAGAAATCCAGAACATCAAAGCTGAATAATGAGATATTCTCACAGGAGGTATTGCATTATGATAGCGGGACAAGTGACAAGGAAACTTAATCCTAAGTGTCCTTAGTGGCAGAGATATACGGAATATACAGCTGAGAAACGGAGCAGGGAGGAGATTTACCTCCTATTTCTTGGAAACCTCACCTCCTCCTGGAAGCCCTTCTCAGGGGTCTGCTCCATTTCTGTCACCTGAGAGATGAGAAGGGCTTTGGCAGTGGGCATTGGGGTTGAGGTTGTCGGCTTAAAAAAGAATAATGTATTAGGTCCCTGGTGAGTAGACAGAAAATCCTCCCTGTCTTTTTTTTTTTTTTTTTTTTCTCCTTAGCCCATGGCATTTGTTTCCTTCTGTCTTATTGGGCAATGACCACAAATATTTGTCTGGAACACAACTTGGAAAAAAGGAAAGTTGAGAAGATAAAAGTACAAAGCTTTCCCAGCAGTCGGGTTGGCTGGGAGAGGTATGGAAGTGCCCAGGGAAATGCAATGCCATCTATTCATACACCTACCTTATCCAGGGCCTGGGGTCATATGTGAAGGCCACCAGGGAGATCAGAGGAACCAGCCTGGAGCTCGCAGCAAAGCAGATTTCTCTCATCTCACAGATCCACATGTTGTAGAGTATTGTAGGGATTAAATTATACAGTGGTCCGAGAAGGCCAAGGACGCAGAGCCTGGCACCCAGCAGATATTCAAGATTTCCTTCCCAAGTGTGTCTCCTTCCCAGCTGCAACTTTGCGAGACATCGTCTCAGATGATGGGACATCGTCTCAGATGATGGCTTCGTGCCATGAAGATATTCTGCACTTTAGAAACACTGGGAGAAAACAACAACAACAACAAAAAACCTCTGTCCTTCTCCCTCTCTCAAATAAATAAAATCTTAAAAAAAGAAACAAACCTCTTTCATCTCTCTCAAATAAATAAAATCTTTAAAATCAAAACAAAACAAAAACACTGGGAAGTCGAATGCAGGCAGACTCCAAATTCTTCTATTCTAGTTGAGATGAGCCATAGTAGGGTCGGAGCTCAGTTCCCTTATTTGTCAAACACTGTGGTTTCGGGAAATAATTTTGGACCTTGAGTGAGGACACATACCTGGCGTCATTTCCTCAGAAAATGACTGGTCTGGATTTCAACTCAGGAGAGATTGCTGAGAACGCTCACCCCTAGGGGCTGCTACTGTTTCAATTTTGGGTGAGGACCCACTCTCCGAGATAGATGAGATAGGATTTCTCTGGTAGTCTCTCACCAACTTCTCATAAATACTGTGCTTGGAATCCTAAATCAGGGAGCGACATGGAGCTGTGATGCCAGGGGTTTCACTCTTGGCCAGCACGCTCATACCATTGACAGAGTTCCTGCCATTTGTAACTATCTGACCACCAGGCACTTCTACCTGCCTCATCTCCCTGACCCAAAGGCAAGTCCCCTGGCCATCTATTCTTTTTAGTCCCTTATCCCTCATATATTTTCATTTTCAATCTCTTCTTGTCAACTGGATTCTTCTTGTCAGCTTGAAAGCATACTTAAGTCTCCCTTTGGGAGTGGGGTAGGTTGAGTGGAGACAACACTATCCCAACCCTATGTTTTCCTCAGACTATTATTGCATTTTCTTTTCCTCTTTCCAGAGACTTAAAGAAAGAATGTCTGTACTTACGGTCTCTGTTTACTCACTTCTCATTCAATCCTCAGGTCACTCTCAGGTTGGCTCCTGCCCCATCAACCCAACCAAACAGTTTGTGTGTGCAGCTTGTGCTAAGGTCATTCTTCCTTGACCTCTCAGAAGCAGTCTGGACTGTTGACCACCCCCCTACCCTTGAAACAGTCTTTTGTTGGCTTCCCTGATACAAGATCCTTTTCATTTCCTCTATCTTCTCTGACAGCCCATTTACTATCTCTTTTGCAGCTTTATCTATTCTTCCCAGGTCAAGAAATATTAAAATACCCAAGTTTCAATCCTAGACCTGTTTTTTTTTTCTTACTCCATATTTTATTCATGCCAGAATGTTTCTCCAGCCTAGACTTCTCCTCTGAGCTCTGGATTCACATGTCCAACTTCCTACTTAACATCTCCATTTGGAAATCTCCCAGGCATCCAAAATGTAACTCATCCAAAACCAAAAGCTTGATCTTTCCTTCCAATCCTGTCAGTGGCTCCTGTTTCAATGAATGGTTAAGCAGGCCAGAACTTAGAGTCACCATGACCCTTCCCTCTGCCTTAGCCTTCACATTTAATTTTGCCTTCTAAACCTCTCGAGAGCCCATACTCTTCTCCCTACTTCCATTCCCATTATTCTGGTCCAAGCCGCCATCATCTCTTATCTGGATTACTGTGAACACCTCCTTATTTGTCTGTCTGTAGCCAGTTTGATCTTCACCTCCTACAGTGTATCCAGAGGGATTTCTTCATCTGAACTTCACGTCCTGCTGTCACCCCACCTAAAAATGTTTACTTGAATAGTTTCCCATTATTTGGGGATACAGTATTCCTTAACATGACCCCAAGGCTTGCACCCATCCAGCTTTATTTAGAACCATACTCTGCCAGGCTTTTTGCCCTCCAGCCACTCTGGCCTTCTCTCAGTTCCTTTCACTTAGTATGCTGCCTCTCACTAATTACTCTTTACCCAGAGTGCCCTTCCCCTTCTTTACCCTGTAACTTCCAACCATTCTTCAAATCTCAGCTCAGTCATGGCTTCCTCAGGGCTATCTTCCCTAACCTCTATGACCGGGGCAAATTTCTACCATGTGGCCCTGGGTATTCCTCCTTCATACACTGATCCCAGCTGTAATTTTTTATTTATTGATGTGACTATTTGGTTAAAATACATTTCTTGCTGAGTGTAGACTCCATCAAGGTAAGGACTATGCCTGGTTTTTCTGTGTATAGAGTGCCTAGTAACACATAGTAGGTGCTTGGCAAATTCATTTGTTGAATGAATGAGTGAATGAATGAATGAATACAGACATTTGTCTTCTCTAATTTCTTTGGCTCTCTCTTCTTCTGGCTGTTTCATCCATGTCCTATCCTTTGTTGCGTCATTAAGGCTTCAGTTCATGGAGTTGGTCTATACATCCAGGGCAGCTGGACCTACTTCCTATTATTGGTAATGAAACCTATGAGATTCTGAAGGAGCACGTCCTCCTTCGTCGTATCTGTGGCTCTCCTAGAATGATTTTGTTGTTATTAGGATTCTGTTCACTTCAGGCTTAGATAATGAGAGTACCACCTGAGGAAAGGTGTTCTGCTACCTAGAACAATCAGGTCATGAAGCTGGAGGGAATACTTACTAATCACATAGTGTAATTTCTTTTTTTTTTTTTAAAGATTTAATTTGTTTATTTGACAGAGAGATCACAAGTAGGCAGAGAGGCAGGCAGAGAGAGAGAGAGGGAGAAGCAGGCTCCCTGCTGAGCAGAGAGCCCAATGCAGGGCTCCATTCCAGGACCCTGGGATCATGACCTGAGCTGAAGGCAGAGGCTTTAACCCACTGAGCCACCCAGGTGCCCTGCTATGCTACTTTTGTAATTAGCTGACATTTACACGGACGTTTTCAGGGATAGGCATTCACTCCACTGTAAGCTAGATACTTGGCCTAAAGTTGTCTTCTGTAACGGCAAGTCATTTTTCCTAGTTTTAGCCTCTGAAACTATACAGAATGGTCTGCTCCAACTTCAGAGACAGCCATTTAAATATTTTCAAATACTAAGAGTAGTTCTTTCTGTTCATAAAAATAACAGATGCTCACTGTAGAAAATTTGGAAAGTTCAAATAGTATAAAGAAAATAAGAATCCTTGATAACCAAGGAGAAAATAAATGTTATCTGCCAAGAATCGATCTGCTTTTTGTTGTTATTCTTAATACCCATGATTCATTAAGGGCCCATATAAAACCTGTGGCCAGTTGAAACACCTGGTTCTCCAACACTCGTCCTTCTGTGAAGCCAGATCTCGTCTTTCATCTTATATAGAATCCTCGATGTAGAATTTTACACTCATCCCTTATATTTTGTTGGTTTTGATTTTTCTTCTGCCTTCCTAAAACTATTTGAATCCAGATTTTGCTATCTAATGTTAGCCTTCCAGTTTTGTATGCTATGTGATTTTGGTGACGAGCCTTTCTAAATCTTTATTTTAGACATTTATAAAACGCAGAGCAGGAGAGAGCCCTGGGATACACCATTAGGGTCCTCCCCACAGGTTCACAAGGGCCTATTCATCAACCACTTAGTACGGTTGCTCAAGAAAATTCCAATCCACATAATTGCATTTTCATTGAACCCACACTTTTCTTTCACTATGTCCCTGACAATTTCATGACTTAAACAAATACGTTGCTGAAATTCAAGTTCCATCTATAGCATTCCTCAGCTTTACTGATACAGTAAGTAGCTCCAAAAGAAAAAGATGTCATTTATCATTTTTTTTTTTTTTTTTTTTTTTTTAGTAAACTCAAGCTGACTCTGATTGATCACTTCTTAATTTCTAAGGGCTCACCAATCAGCATCTAAATTCTCCATTCTAGAACTTGCCTGAAAATCACTGTAAGCCAATCTGTTACTTCGGACTTTTCCCTGCAGAGGAAGCAGCTGTGTGTAGACAAACTGGGCCTCAGTAATATTTAATGGGGCTGAAGAAATGATCCTGTTGGTATATATTGCCTTATTCTTTCTAAGGAGACCAGCTTCCTGTCAACACACAGGAAACTGGAAAGCTGCGGTCTAATAATATGGACACTGATGGGAAGATGGTTTAGATTGCTCGTCCAGATTTCTCAATTGAATAATGCTGGTGAAGAATGACTGCTTCTTATTTTATTTACAATTTTGGATCAAGTACAAGGCTACCTGATTTTATGCAGCAGATGTGCTGCTTCAGTGTTGCATAGAAATTCTTTTTTTGCAAGTCAGATTCTATCTAAATTGTACTGGGAGTTTACTTTTTAAGGCCATCTTGTGGTGAGACATTTTATAAAGTCAAGAATTCTTCAGTGATTTATCTGTTGGGATTGAAAAACCCAGGGTTGCTTAAAGCATGGCAAAATTACAGTGTATATTTATTTACTTAGAGAAAAGTAGCTAACATTATTTTTTATGACTGTCGCCCTGAGCAAATAGGATCTGGAAAATCTTGGGGACGTCAGACAGGGAGCTAATGCATAAAACTAGAGCCTCTCCCCTTAGCCGCATTTTCTGGGAGCACCTCTCCTGACGGAAGACTGCTTCTTTTGATTTCCCTGATTGATGTTTTTCTCATTTTTCAACTCAATGTCTCAATCAATAATGCAAAGAGAATTCTATTGACTCATCTTCTCTGCGTCCTCTTGTCACTCAGCTGGTAGGGGGCGGGGCTGGTGGCTCACTGGTGAGACTTTAGTCATACCTCTGTGTTCATCACTCACTCGGCTTGGAACGATTTGGAGGTCAGAACCTTAACTTGGTCACCTCTGTATCTCCATAAAGCCATTGCCTCCTGGAAATGGGTGTTCACCACACAGTCACTGATTCGATGGTGACTCCCAAACTTACGGAACCCCACAGCAGGTGATACAAGGGAGAGTACCCCATTGCTACCCAGGGGACCATGACGGCTTGGACTGGGTTCCTGCTTCCTGTGAGTCCCCTCTCCTGAACTCCTACAACATTCTGTGACTCTGAGGGTCATTGGCCCTTAACCGAGACTTCCTTCTTCTGCTCTTGTGCGTGAGTGTGGGTACGTGTGTATGTATTATTTATATACATGAATAGTCTGTTTAGATTCTAGTGTCTTCAGGTCAGGTACTCTGTCTTAACCCTAATCCCCACACTTAACCGTAATCCTAACCCCTAACTTTAATCCTGACTTGGATCCTAATCTGAAATCTGAAATCCTGGAGTCTAGCAAAGATCCCCACTCAAAGTCAGTTTTTAGCAAATGTTTTTTATTACGAATGTTACTATAATCTTGACCAGAAACCAAAACAACCACACATTTCTACGTCGTATTTCTCAATGAGATGTATGGTTTATAATGAGCATTCCCTGGCAGTGAGAGAGCCAGAGGATTCAAATACTTTCAGTATGGATTTCAGGGGTTAGTATGCAACTCAGTATCTTATGACAATTAGGTCGACATGGAGGAGTAGAGCTAACCTTATCAGTTCATTGGAGCCGCTGATTGATTAAGACCACATCATTTGCCAATATGGCGTATTTATTGTCAAATGTGTGCTTTTTCTAGTTTTTATCCTCTCCTCACTGATTTTATAGGATCCTTTTACAGACAACTTAAAGCCGGATAAGGGAAATGAAAAAATTAATTTAACCAGGGCCACTTAAGACCCCACCTTCACTTTCAGGAGCAGTGGCAACATTTGTGGGGCCCAGGGCAAAAATGAAAATGCAGTGAATTTCAGCAATTTCAGGATGGTGAGAGCAGAGCCTTAAAGCACGTGCACACCTATAAAGGCAGCCCTTACTTCTTTCCAGATGGGGGAACCAAGCTCTAGAAGGCACAGCAAGACGCAGCCAGGTCATAGCTGATGAGTGCTGGCCATGTGGCTGGAACTCCCTCTCTGAACATTTGTTTACGGCTCTCTCTGCCCAGCTTCTCCCGATACCCAGCACGACCACGATGTGGCAGCTGGGGGACATCACTGGGGCTGTGAACGGCAAGTTCTGCTTTTGCCATTTTTTTTTTTTTTAGTTGTCTGACCCTTAGCCTGATTTCTTTCCTACCTCCGCATCTCAGCTTTTTTGCATACAGTTATTCTCTTTGTCAGCAGGACCTCTTCCACTGGTTTTCTTAAAAACTCTGGGGAGAAGGTCTGCAAGGTGTGGGCCAAATGAAAGCTAAGCAGGGACATTTTGCAGACTGGATTGCTCTCCCTGGCGGCTTGCCAGAAAGGATGTGTTTCTTCCCACTGAGTTCTCCTCCCTTCCCAAATCCCAACATAGACGAAATTCTAAGGGCAAGCCTAAATGTCTTTGCTAAAGCAGCGTCAGGAGAGGCTCCTGAGGGGGCTGGATGCTAGTAAAGAGAGGGTGAAAAATTCCGTTTGGAGAATTTTTCAAGATATCTTTACTCCCATCCCTAGGAAACCAGTTCCCAACCTCCTGCCCTACTTCACTTCATTCCCACCTTGAATGAAACATGGCTGTGATTTGCCAGAATTCCATGGACTTGAGAATTTGATAAAGAATTCTATTCCTTCTTTCTCTCCAGAGGGACTCCACGGTCAGTGGCTAAAGGAATTCAGACCTTTTTATTGTGCCAAATTTCCCCAAGCCCTAGTCATTACATTAACTTGAGAATGTGGCCAAGCCAGTCTTTTGGAGAAGGAGGCATGGCTGCCCCGAGTTCCACATCGGCACTGACCCAGCCTTGCATCGAGTCCACTGGTCGGTTTTTTGAGTTTATTCGTGAAATTCAGGCAAACCTGAAGAAACCCTTGATTGACTGAAAACAAGAAGAGCCAGTTTTTTTTTGTTTTTGTTTTTGTTTTTAAGGGAGAGAGGGGAGGGGAATTTCACATTATCCTCACAGAACAGATAAAGAAACAGGTTTAGGGGCACCTGGATGGTTCAGTCCCTTGAGTGGAGGACTCTTAATTTTGGCTGAGGTCATGATCTTGGGGTTGTAAGATTTAGCTCAGCGTGGACTCTGCTTGTCCCTCACCCTCTGCTCCTCCCCCTGCCCACGTGCATGCTCTTGTGCTCTCTAAAATAAATAAATAAAATCTTAAAAACAAAAACACCCCAAAGCAACAGGCTTGAAGAGGCTTAAAAGAATCTAATTAAAATTATTTATATAATCGCATATTTTCCCTCCAAAACTTTTAGAAGGGACTCAAAGCCCAAGTCCAAGCCATACATTTGATACTGGCACCACAAAGTCCATAGGCAATGTCCTTGAGTCTTCTTTGTAAACAGGGAGCACCCTGGGGAAATACCCAGAAAAATGGAAGACACAGTGGGGTACTTAAAGAACTTCTCCAGGGTACCTGGGTGGCTCATCTGGTTAAGCATCTGTCGGGGGCTGGGGTCATGATCCCAGAGTCCTGGGACTGAACCCTGCATGGGGCTCCTGGCTCAGTGGGGAGCCTGCTTCTCCCTCTGCCTCTGCCCCACCCCTGCTCCTGCACACGCACGCACACTTTCTCTCGCAAATAAATAAAAAATAAAATCTTAAAAAAAAAAAAAAAAAAGAACTTCTCCAGAAGCAGGTAGATAACATAAAGACACACAGGCAGGCAGAGGAACACTTTAATAATGACATAAAGCAAGCTGAAAAGGGCCAAATGTGAAATACAGACATGCTTCTTGTAGCAACGAGTAGAATGAAAGGATCAGTCAGTTAGCCAGCAAGAGCTTTCTGTAGGAGGCATCCTTCAAAGCAGAGTAGTGAAGGTGGTCTGGGGCAAGGGATATGCTGAGGGAAAAGGAGGGAGGGCAGTCCCTCTGGGAACTGAGATGATGATTTGGATCATCAAGTCAAACCTGCTTTTCCCCTTATTGTATTTTATCCTTCACATGTTTTGTTGTTGTTGTTTTTGGTGTTTTTTTTTTTTGCTATAGTTTAAATGATTCAGACCTCTCTGCCTGCACACATCTGATCTCCAAGGTATCCTCGACTGATTTTGCAGGTAATTTATTATTACACTATAAAGTGTCTTTAAAAAAAAAAAAAAGAAAAGAGTCCGACTGTATAAATGTGAAACCTTAACTCTAGATAAAAATGCCAAGATGTGAACTCCACTGCCTCCTTTTAGTAATTACTCATTTCTGGCAAAAAAGCAGATGGCTTAATTTACCCCGAGGACAACTTAAAAACACTATTGCCAGCTAATTTGCTCCCAAACCTGCCCCCCAAATAGTTCTTCTCCCCTTTCTCATTTGAGTCCTCATTTGAAAAATTATCATTCTTTTGTGATTCATAGTATGTAGGCATTTAGTTAAAGTTAATCTGGATAAAGTTAACACTTTCCTGTAAAGGCACATTTATTTTGTTCTCTCTGGGAATGTCACACACAGAGAAGGCCTCTAGATTACTCTTCATTAAGAGGGCAAATTACATATGCATTCCATGTATATCTTGATCAAAAAACTTTCTCTATCTGTTGACACATGCATCAGCTAAAGCAGGAATTTAGATACCCGTTCATGGGATTAGAAGTCATTAAGCTTCACGGATCTGATCCACAAAAGGGGGTGGGAGAGACCTCCTCTTGCTTCATAGAATCTGATTGCTCCCTATCATCTTTCTAAGAGGATTTAAAAGTTGGTTTCAAACAGCTGTCAGAATGATTCCCCCCCTTTCTTAAGGCACTCATTAGAAAATAAAACCAGATATAATTAACAAACAAACAAACCTATCTGCCTGCTGTTCTGACTTGTTATAATAAGTGTTATTTCTACTTACAAACAGTTTCCTGTCAGCATCCTGCTGTTTCTTTAATAAGACTTCTGCACTGGAGAAGAAAAAAGCTCCGCATTAAAATTAAGCATTGACTTGTCGTCACTTCTCTTCCTGCTCATCTCCGTTCAGATTCAATTTGCTTTGAGGTTGAAAGGAATGAAAATGTCAAAATCATCACTAAGAGAGAAGAGGAATCTCTCTGTTCCTAGGGTTGGCTGAAGGATGGGGCTACCATAAGACTCATGATAAACACCCCATTTCTTTACTCTGGGACTCCGTGGCCCCTGTGGCTCCTGGGGTGCAGGAAAACCTTTTCAGGTTCCTGGGGTTGGTTTTACAGCTGGAGGATGATGTTCCAGCATCCTTGAGCAAGTTCCAGAAGCCCATGTGAGTGGACACATCCAGAGGGGACTTTGACCCCGAAGCTGGCCTGTGGGTTTGGTGAGGATAGGAGGCTGAATGGAAATTAACTGGAAAGTGGTTGCGGTGGCCAGTACAGCAGCAAAGATAATGCAGTGTGATCAAAATGACCAAAATCCAAAAGGATTATGGATTTTCCAAATGAATATTTTTATATTAATTAGAACATATGATGAATTTTATAATTTTATAATGAATTTTATATTTAATTGGAATTAATATTTTTAATCCTAGAGAACTGCAGACATATCCAAAGAAGGTAAGGTAGAGTAATGAATTATATATACCCATCACCCATTTTCAACATTTATTCATGCTTGTTTAACTGATATCCCCACCAACTCTCTTCCTGTATTATTTTTGAAGCAAATTCAAGACATTATATTAACTCATCTATAAATATTTTAGTTTGTCTCCCCGAAAATAAAGACTCCTTAAAAAAAATGTATATGTAACCATAATAGTATTAGCATACCTAAAAGTAATTAACAATTTCTTCATATAATCAAATATCCGGTGATTAAATTTCTAGTTGTCTCATGAACGGATTTTTTAAATAGTTTGGTCCAGATTCAAATAAATCTTGTTTGGTATGTTTATTATGTTTCTCTTTCCCTCCTTTTTAAAATAAATTGTTTACTTTGGAATAATTGTAGATTTACAGAAAAGTTGCAAACAGAGTACAGAGAGTTTCCATGTACCCTTCACCCAGTTTCTCACATAATTACAGCGGATTTGTCAAAACTAAGAGAATAACGCTGGTCCATTACTGCTAACTAACCTACAGGCTTTTTTCAGATTTCCCTAGTTTTCCTCCTCAGGCCCTTTCCTGTTACAGGATCGAATCCAGGACATGACAATGCGTTTAGTCATTACGAGTCCTCAGATGACTCCAATATGCGACAGCTTCTGGGTCTTGTTTTTCATGGCTTTGATATTGATCAGGTAGTTTGTAGTAATTCCCTCAGCTGGGATTTATTTGATGTGTTTTCATTATCTAGACTGAAGTTATGGGTTTGGGGAAAGGATACTATAGAGGTAAAGTGTCCTTCTCATGGACATTATATATCAATATGACTTCAAGTCTCTTTCTGGGGTGCCTGGCTGGCTCAGTTGGTTAAGCATCCAACTCTTGGTTTTGGCTCAGGTCATGATCACAGGGTTGTGATAGAGAGCCCCATGTCAGGTTCCCCACTCAGCAGGGAGTCTGCTTGAGATTCTCTCTCCCTCTGCCTCTCCCCTCCCCTGCCTCTCTCAAATAAATAAGCAAATCTTTAAAAAAAAATAGGACTTCAAGTCTCTTTTTAAATTTCTTTTATTCATCTCTCTTTTTTCCCACTGCAAATTAGTTGCTGAGAATCTGTAGGTTTTTGGTTTTGTAGTTGCTGTTTGTTTGTTGTTTGGTTTTGTTTACATACAGAGGCCATGGCCACATTTTAGGCTGAGTAATGGAGGCCTCTGTTCTAAGCCCGGGCTGCTTCCCAACCAAACAATTGTCATCTCAGCAATTCCTGTGCATTTCCATCCCTAACATCACAAGACAGGGTTAAAGAAAAGGCTGCCAGCACAGCAGCCTTCAATTTTAGGTGGATGTTGGAGAGAAGGTCTGAGAAAAAAAGACGTCCTTAGCAGGAAATACATTAAAAAAAAAAATTCCTTGAAAACGGATTCCTGTGTCATTGAAAGGCTTAGATAAGGACACAAGTGTGCGGGCACACACACACACACACACACACACACACATACACACACACTATGAAGACATAGACAAATATATTATTGGTATTAAAAAGAGAAGAAATATACCATATGACGATGCTTAGAATGGACAGCTTTTAGAATATGCAGGGGATGATTAAAATCTGGCTGACATTGGCACCTCAAGTTTTCATAAGGCATGATGCTAGCACAAGTGAACAAAGACATAATAATTGTCTCCCTCTTGAACACAGAGCTGCCCGTTTCACTGCGTGTTTTCATTCCTGTTACATAATGTCATTTCGAAGCCTTGTGGGTCAACAGGAAGCACTGCCTTTCCCCAGATAAGGAAGTCCCACAGCAGAGAGAGGCCTTGTGACTTGGTCACAAGGTTAGCTACAGATGGAAATGAGATTAGAAAGCAGGTGTCCTTCTTTGCATGCTATTACTAGGTAGATTCAGGTTAATGTCATCCAGGATCGACCTTTGAGGACTTTCTACTTTGGTAACAAACATCTCAGTATGAATCCTTAAAATTAGAATTTAAAATTAGAGCCCCCGGTTTCTCATCGTGAACAGTCCAAATGTTGATTTAGAGCACCAGATTTGTGCTCTAAATCGGGTGTCGTGTTGCTATATTGCTAGATATCTTACTAGTAAGCCTGGGTGGGCCGGGAACACGCCCCATTTTGCCCTGACTCGTGAGGTTCAGGCAGCAGCTCTGACGTGTTCAGTGCACATTCATGGTCAGGAAGACCAACTGCTGACAATGGTTATGGGAGGTGCTCCTAGGTTCAGAGCCCAGTGCAGGGTCATACCTGGAACCCACTTAGCTTGGCTTCCTGGGAACAGAAGGATCCTTCTGAATCCAACCCTTGGTGGTCCCCAGTGGGCTCCCATCACAAATATGGGAGGAAAAATTGTAAAGCATAGAAGGCAAGGGAATGGAGAGGAAGAGGAGTGCTTTACCCATGCCCTCCCGGGGAAGAAAAGCCAGCACTTCAATATATCTTAACATCTCAGATATAATTTCTGCCTCTGGTAATAATGAGGCTGACACCAATGTGCTATGGGAATGGGGGCCCCATGTTAATAGAGGGGTGACCATATGGGGGTGCCCTTGAGAAACCCGTCGTTTCACAAGTAGGGTTCTGTTTTTTGTTTGTTTTTTTTAATCTTGCTTGGTCCATGGGCAGTGCAGTTTAATGATGCGTCCCACTGAGTGTGCCTAAACCATGGTAAGGTATTTCAAGAAGATTCTAGTTGGGCTTCTGGATTCTTGGCCCATTAATATTTTTAATGGTGACAATAATGAGACTTCAGTCTCAGCACGGGTTTTGGAGAGGCTGTGTAATAATGAGGCATGCAGAACCCTGGGTGGTAGGGCCTCCAGGCTCTTGCTCTGCTCCTGGCTGGTTCTGTGTCCTTGATCTTGCCACTTAACCTCCCTTTCTGCATTCCAGAGGAATATGCTGATAAAACTCTCCTTGACCGGCCTAATAGGTAAGTCTTCAAAAACAGCTGATTGGGAGCACCAAAGGTGGGGGAAACTTGAAAGAAAGAAAAAAGGGGGGAAAAATTCCATTTTGGAAACAAATCACTTAATAACAAGCAGTGACAGAATGCCCGCACATTGGAGTTTTCTAGTAAAAGTGAAGATTTATTTGGCATTTTGATATTGTTTTCTCAGTGAGCAGAGGCTATTTGGGGGAGTTGAGAGAAAGGAGAAAAGGAAAAGAAATTTAAAATGCCAAGAATAATCTATGTAGAGGTTTCTACCAAAAATTCTACTGATGCACAAGTCCTCCTACTTATAGAAAAAAAGATCTTTCTATTAAGATTATTCACACCAGGTCTGCTTTCCACATTGTCTTACAGTTTGAGCTGCTTCTCCCACCCCATTCCCCCAGCAATTGTTGAAAGCTCAAAAAGAAAACCATTTAGACTGTTGGCCCTCTGGGGCCTTAGAACCATGGATGACCTAATTTTTTCCCATAAATCCTATTACCCAGCCTGGGTGTTTCAGCTTTTTGACCTTCCAAACACTGGCTTATCTTGGGGACCTTACGAAACACTGTGCCCAAGAATAACCTGGTGGTTTAAAAACAAATAGACTAAGTCCCATGTAAGCCTCCCATGAAGGGCATTTCTAATTCCCCCTTGGAAGCTTGATCTTGGATCAGAGTCCGTAGTCGTATTTCAGGGTCACTTACTGAGTTTAGTTTTCCCTCTGCCCCCTTGCATCAGAATCTTGCTTCCTCTGACCTTTCTCCCAGTTCCAGAGGGCATGGGTCATGGCAAAATGTGGACATTGTGGGGAATCTGGCCAGAGAATGTTGATCTCCCATTGGCTCCAGGCGCTGAAGAGTCTTGGCTGGATGAAGAGAAGCCATTAACCTCACGAGAACCAGAGGCACCACAATTGCTCCTTCCTCTCACAGGTGAAGCCCAGATCTTGCGGGGCTCAGCGGTTAATATATCCACACTGTCTTAACAACAGCCGCCTCTCAGTGTTCCTTGTTCTACTGCTCTTGAGGACGCCGTCTCTGACTAGCCCTTGTCCCATTGGAGGTGGAGAGGGCAATGTGAGGACTGGAGAATCTTTGTCATAACTCTGCCACCAGACAAAGCCTGTATTGGGCCCAGCTAAGATTTTAATTCTTTGTTCCTAGTCCTTGACTAGGGTTTCTTCTGCCCACTGAGAGGGCACCTTGCCTTGGTGGTTCAGCTTTCTAGCAGATTCAGTGGTGACATCTTATTCCCATCTTGAACGGGTCTGAGACATTTCCTCTTAGTTATATACTTGCTAAGGAGGTGGCATGGAGTGAGAGGAGTACTGGGCCAGGAGTCAGGAGATGGGGGTTAGGAATTACCCTTCAAGTTCTGAGGGTATTATTTTTCTTGTTTATAAATTGAGGGGATTGGGCTAATATGATCTCTAAAGGTCTATGCCATAGTAAATAGAAAATTGGTGTGGTTAAAAAAAGCTAACACCTGTAGCGTTCTGGAAGTATGCTATATGCTCACGTTTCTATCTATAAATATATACGTCTGAGAAACAAGACATTGATAAAAGAAACTTCTTTCTTCTGCCATTCTTACCTCTATTTTAAAAAAGGTTTTATTTAGGGGGGCCTAGGTGGCTCAGTTGGTTAAGCAACTACCTTTGGCTCAGGTCATGATCCTGTAGTCCCAGGATCGAGTCCCACATCGGGCTCCCTGCTCCATGGGGAGTCTGCTTCTCCCTCTGACCTTCTCCCCTTCATGCTTTCTCACTCTCTCTCTTTCAAATAAATAAATAAAATCTTAAAAAAAAAGATTTTATTTATTTATTCGAGAGAGAGTGTGAGAGAGAGAGAGAAAGCACGCGCGCACGCGTGTGCTCGCACACGTGGGGAACAGGCAGAGGGAGGAGCAGCAGACTCTTCGCTGAGCAGAGAGTCTGATGCGGGCTTGATCCTGGGACCCTGAGATCATGACCTGAGCTGTAGGCAGACACTTAACCGACTGAGCCACCCAGGTACCCCACCTCTATATATTTTTTAAAGATTTTATCTATTTGAGAGAAAAAGAGAGAGCATAAGCAGGGGTAGGGGGGAGGGAGGGGAAGGACAGAGGGAGAAGCAGACTCCCTGCTGAGCAGGGAGCCTGATGTTGGGCTCCATGTGGGACTCAGTCTCGGGACTCTGGGATCATGACCCGAGCTGAAGGCAGATGCTTAACCGACTGAACCCCCAGGCGCCCCGTTGTTACCTTTATTAAAGCACGGAAATCAGTTATTGTTCACAGAGTTTTGCCTATTTAGTATAATATAAGGAAGGAAAACTTTTCCTGTATGGGCCTGCTGGGATTAGGTTTCTCAAGCCCACCAGTGGCTATTTTGTCCCTTTTAAGAGACATCAGTGCTGAAAACTGAGTCCTCCAACCGTGGATTTTGTAAGGGGTCAGCTATTATTAAACATTAGTGGCAATTTACCAAAAATCCTTTCTTTCTGAAAATAAGTCATGCAAAACTGTTATTTATTTATGAGTTTAAGATAGAAGAAGAGATGAAAGTACTGCTCTAAACCAGACGGAGTGTGGGCAGATGCTGGCCAAGATTCCCTTCCATCCCCAGCCCCTTGCCGGCTTCGCACCCAGCCTCTGGGGCAAAGGCAGGCAATTGTGCTAAATCATGCAAAATGGAGCGGCAGTTTGGTGAGGCACGCAAAATGAATTGAAAGCACAAAACTACTTATTTGTCAGTAGCAATCCATCCCAGACACAAAGCCTGCAATGATAAAGAATAAGGATTAATTCTTAGAACATACTCTCCTGCTTCAAAAAACTCTTTGCAAGAAGCATAACACACATTTCAGCTTTTTACAATTTTCTAATTAGTATTAACTCATTAGCACAGCATGAGTGAGTTGGGAATTTTCAGCCCAACAAAAATGCAGTTGCAGGAGGATCTTTATAAGCCTCCTGTAATCTCCCCAAAATGTCCAAGATTACCCTTTTCTTCACTTTAATTAGAAAACCGGGTTGCAAATCAGAACAGGGATAGAAAATTGACTTTGTCTCTCTTCCTCATTTTGTCACCTAGAACAAGTCAGTTAATCTGTTTGGATCTCAGTTTTGGTAGCAACCCTACTACATGTTCACATCTGTAAAAAATGTCCACACTACGTCCTTAGGTGGGAAAAGCAGCTATAAATGATTTGTTTATGCATTAGGCAGCTTTGCTACAGAAACAATGGCCCCCGATTCTCAGTGGCTTAAAATAATAATTTATTCCTCTTCCATATATATGTTAATGACTACAGTAAGCTGCATTTCAGCTCCCGTCTCTTATTCTGGGACCCAGAACAAGACTGGGTTTGACTTATTTTGAATCTCCTACTCGTGGCACAGGGAAAGAGAAAGTTCACAGAGATGCACAATGGCCCTAAAACTTCTGCTTGGTTGGGATGTATGTTATATCCACTCACAGGCCATTGGCCAAGGCAAGAAAATGTTGGGCATGATGAGGAGGTAGGGATAGTTAGGTTGCAAGTCATTTGGCAGCCATCTGATTGCCTATGGGAATCATTTCTCCTACGGTAAAGGGGAATAAATAGGAACAATAATACAATATAGAACCATATATTTATCTGTAAATATGGATATGCATAGAAAAAAGTCTGAAACGTTATTCATTAAAATATTCTTAGGCCAGAAGAATCGAAAACATACGTTCACACAAGATCTTGTACATTCGTGTCCATAGCGGCATTATTCATAATACCCCAAAGTGGAAACAATCCAAATATTCATCAAAAAATGACAAATGGGGTGAAAAAACGTAGTACATCCAGACAGTGGAATGCTGTTCAGACATGAAAAAGAATGAAATACGGATACATGCTACAACGTGGGTGAACCTTGAAAATGTTATGTTAAGTCAAAGGCTCTAGTCACTTAAGACCGCGTGTGGGGCACCTGGGTGGCTCAGTGGGTTAAAGCCTCTGCCTTCGGCTCAGGTCATGATCCCAGAGTCCTGGGATGGAGCCCCACATCGGGCTCTCTGCTCAGCGGGGAGCCTGCTTCCTCCTCTCTCTCTTTCTGCCTGCCTCTCTGCCTACTTGTGATCTCTGTCAATTAAATAAATAAATTCTTAAAAAAAAAAAGACCACGTGTTGTATGATTCCATTAAAAAGAGATGTCTAGAGTGTAGAGAAATGCATAGACAGAAAGTAGGTTAGTGGTTGCAGGGGCTGGGAGGACCTGTGTGTGTGTGAGAGGATGGGAAGTGACTGCTGATAGGTAGTGGGGTTTCTTTGGCATAATGAGAAAGTTCTGGAACTAGATAATACTGATGACTGCACAACCTTGTGAATATACTAAAAACCTCTTAATAGTTCATTTTAAAAGGCTGAATATTATGGTGTGTGAACTGTATCTCAGTTTAAGAAGATTCACAGAAATTGTTAGGTGGTGAGATCGTAGAGAATTTTCACTTCTTCATGCATTCATTCCTATTGGCCTGAATTTTTTATAATGTGAAAATATTATTTTTATATTCAGAGAAAAAGAATGAAGATATTCTAATTGAGGAAAACACAAAAATAGTTACACAAAATAAAGTTCTCTTGCATGCAATTCGTGTTTCCTAATCTCAAGTACTTGCAAGTTTAAAATTTGAACCATCCTTGAGTTAAGCACTTAAATTCATCGCCTTTCTCTATAATTAACCTGGAGAGGTGTGATAGCAATGATGGAAATGTCTAAAATCAGGAAAAAGTGAAAATTGGATTATTAAGGGTTATTTGTGGTCAATGCCAATCTACCTCATAGAGACAAATGGTTTTCTAAAGGGTCAGAGTGGGTCAAGAACACAGTGATCTCCATATTCTTGCTTCTCTGCTGGAGAAAAAAAAAAAAAATCAAAACCATAGCTTCATCTTTTGGTCCTACCAAATTTGGAAAAATTACATGTTTAATGAAGACCTTGGCCAATGATCCTATTTTACTCTTGAGTAGACATGAGAATGAATATCCTAGACAGGAAACAATTTTTTTTTAGGACAGAGATCTGGTGGTGAGGGGTTTCCAGAGAACTGAAGTGGGGACTCAGCTCAAAACGTCCAAGCAGACATCCAAGTGTGGGATGTCTTCCAGCAGGTGAGTGTGAGAGAATGAGCCATGTCCAGTGACCAGAGATTGAGATCAAGGTGAAGGCTGCAGAGGGGATGCACGCTTCTTGCCAACCCCCAACAGGAAATCCTCCCCAGGCCCAGAAAATGCCATTGACCCCCATGCATCCTAGGTTGCCTGGAGAATCAGTGGCTAAGGTCCCTCCTGGAGTCTGTCTTTCTCGGTATTAAAGGAAGTCAGTGAACAATCATCAAAAAGCCACAAGAAGTCCAACAGCTCAGCAGGCATGAAATATATCCTCTTAACAGGCAAGGCCTCTGCCCGCAAGAGATTTATAGTACAATAACGGCAGACGAGAGAGGCCAACATGTAATCAGCAGAAAACCAGTACTCAGACGAGTTGTACTTATGTGTAGTGTGTAAGCACCTATTTCTAGAAAGCCCATGGCTTCGGTTCTTTACAAATAACACAACACAAACGTAATTTGCACAAACATTGCCGTTAGTCACAGCTTCGATCTGAAAGGTCAAAGGGAACTGACAAAACAAAACCAAACCCCCAAACCCTGAGATTTAACAGAATTTTGTTAAATGTTCTTTGGCCAGGAGCAATCATAAACGATGCGGTGATGTAGCCTATTACTCATGATTTATAATTTGAAAAAGGAAAGGGCAAAGAAGTTGTTCGCCCTTAAAACTCTGGCCAGAAAATACAAGGTCTTGCTATGCCCTTCCTAAAGCAATTTCCTGAAGAACAAAACCAAAGTTGCAAACAAGGCCGCAGCTCAGGCCATTTTTACTGGCATTACCCATAATATTATGCTAATTCTGATCTGCAACGCAGATTACATTAGCAAGGTGTAACAAGAAGCAATCAATGTTTGTAAAGTATGTTTTCTCCTTAGCCCTGTGTGACACTGTGCCCCTGAGTTTGCCTAAAGCTCTGGGTCTAACGTTACAGATGGCAGCCGGAGACTTAATATGTGGCCTGATTGTCAAAGCTCTGCTACTAGGCCCTGACACTAGTCTGCACAGAACCTGTATTTTCTATTGTGTCCAAGGTACCGGTCTTTGGATTTTGATACTAACCTGGGAAAGGGTATCTATCATCCACAGCTGGGAGAGGACATGCTGATTTTATTCAAGCACCTTGAACTGTGCCCAGCATATAGTAGGTTCTCAATAAATATGTATTTTTAAATGATGAATGAATGAATGAAATACTACTAGGATACATTATATTAGAGGTCTCCAGAGAGACAGAACCAATAGAATGTGTACACGTTTTATATATATATATATATATATATATATAATATCTAAATATAAATGTATTTATATTTAGATATATAAAATATATTTATATTTATAAAAATATATATGAAATATCTATACACGTGTTGGGCATATATATATACACATGTTGGCTATATATAATATCTAAATATATTTAGATATTATATATATATAAATAGAATATATTTATATAATATATAAATATATATTTATTTATATTTATAAATATATAATGTATAAATATATAGTGTCTATTTAAATACATTTAGATATAGTATATACACACAGACACACATACCTATGTATACAAACACACGCAGCATATATATAGGTATATATACATACCTCTAAAGAATTGGCTTACACAGTTGTGAAGCCTGAGAGAAGTCCAGGCCGGGAGAGCTGAGGTAGAGTTCCAATCCCAGTCTGAAGGCCTTGAGAAGCAGGAGAGCTGACGGTGTCTGATTTTATTCTGAGTCTGAAGTCTGAGTCTGAGTCTGAAGGCAGAAGATCGATGCCTCAGCTCAAAGATGGTCAGGCAGAGAGAGAAAATTTGTTCTTACTCAGGATTTTATTCTATTTAGGCCTTCAGTGGACTGGATGAGGCCCACCCACACGGAAGAAGGCCATCTGCTTTACCTCAGTCTACCCCTTCACATGTTAATCTCATCTGGAAACATTCTCATAGAAACACTAAAAAATAATTAAATACATATTTGGGAACCCTGTGGATCAACTGACACTTAAAATTAACCATCACACCCATATTCTCCGAATGCCTTGCTCACACCACCCCCATAGTGGGAAAGGTTGTGTGAATCAATCACCCGTCTCCTGACTTCGTTTGTAATGAATGACATGCATCTGTGAGGCTTAAAGTAAGCCTCACAGATGCATGGCTTATGGCCACAGATCAGAATTTCCTGGGCATGAAGCTATTTGGCTTGGTGTTCTGATAACATTCAGCGTCTGCTGGATTCACTTGATCAGTTGCTACTCTGCTCCCTTCATCATCAGCCACCCTTTAAAACATGGATAATCAGAACAACATCAGAGTGTGGGATGCTGGGACTCACACAGAGGACAGGCAAGGGCTGGCGTCTGAGCAGGCAGGCCACATCAGAGAGCAGAGAGGCAGGGTGACCAGAAGGCCAAGGTTAACAGGCAGCATCTCAGCTAGGAGTTTTCAATTAGAATCACCTGAGAAGCTTCAGAAACTACCAATGCCTGAGCCTCTCTCCTAACCAATTAAATTAAAGAATGTCTTGGGAGGTGGGAAATGTTGGAGCCAAAGCATAAGTTTTCTTTTTTGTTTTTTAAAGATTTATTTATTTGACAGACAGAGATCACAAGTAGGCAGAGAGAGGAGGAAACATGCTCCCCGCTGAGCAGAGAGCCTGACATGGGACTCGATCCCAAGACCCTGGGATCATGATCTGAGCTGAAGGTAGGGGCTTTAACCCACTGAGCCATTCTTTTTTTTTTTTTAATTTTTTTAAAGATTCTATTTATTCATTTGAGGGGGGGGGCATGAGAGCAGGAGTGGGGGGGAGAAGCAGCCCCGTTGCGGGGCTCAATCCCAAGACCTGGAGGTCGTGACCTGAACCAAAGGCAGACACTTAACCATCTGAGACACCCAGGCACCCCCAAAGCACAAGTATTCTTAAGTGTTCTTCACATGATTCTAAAATGAAGCCTGGATTGAGAACCTCTGTTCTGGGCTGTCTAATCATGTCATTATTAGAATGAACTGTGATGGATTCTACTTGTGAATACCTGTTCAGTGGAGAAGAGAGATTCTCAAGCACATCTGCACGTTGGAATCACCTGGGGAGCTTTAAAACCCACCTATGCTTGGGTTCTGCCATCACAGGTTGTATTTGAATGGGTATGGGGTATACCCTAGGCTTTGGGATTTTAAAAAGATCCCTCAGAAATGCATAATCTCTAGCCCCACTCCGGATCTACAGAATCAGAATTTGTATCAAAAATAATATAATGATGGTAAAGTACAAATAACATAAAATTTACCATCTTAGCCTTTTTTAAAAAAAGATTTATTTATTTGAGAGAGAGTGAGTGGGGGTGCACAGAGGGAGATGGAGAGAGAATCTCAAGTAGACCCCACTGAGTATGGCTCCAGACTCAGGGCTCTTTCTCACAACCTTGAGATCATGACTTAAGGTGAAATCAAGAATCAGATGCTGAATCAACCAAGACACCCATCTTGGGCAGTCCCCATCTTACCATTTTTTAAAAATTAATTAATTATTTTAATTAACATATAATGTATTATTAGCCCCAGGGGTACAGGTCTATGAATCATCAGGCTTACATACTTCACAGCACTCACCATAGCACATACCCGCCCCAATGTCCATAACCCAACCAGCCTCTCCTTATCCCCTCCCCGCCAGCAACCCTCAGTTTGTTTTGTGTGATTAAGAGTCTCTTATGGTTTGTCTCCCTCCCGATCTCATCTTGTTTCATTTTTTCTTTCCCTACCCCCTAAACCCCCCACTTTGCCTTTCAAATTCCTCTTATCAGAGAGATCATATAATAATTATCTTTCTCTGATTGACTTATTTTGCTCAGCACAATACCCTCTAGTTATATCACGTTGTTGCAAATGGCAAGATTTAATTATTTTTGATGGCTGCATAGTATTCCTGTGTGTGTGTGTGTGTGTGTGTGTGTGTGTGTGTACCACATCTTTATCCATTCATCTGCTGATGAACATCTAGGTTCTTTCCACAGTCTGGCTACTGTGGACATTGCTGCTATAAACATTCGGGTGCACGTACCCCTTCAGATCACTACATTTGTATCTTTAGGGTAAACACCCAGTAGTGCGATTGCTGGGTTGTAGGATAGCTCTATTTTCAACTTTTTGAGGAAACTCCATGCTATTTTCCAGAGTGGCTGCACCAGCTTGCATTCCCACCAACGGTGTAGGAGGGTTCCCCTTTCTCTGCATCCTCGCCAGCATCTGTCATTTCATGACTTGTTAATTTTAGCCATTCTGACTGGTGTGAGATGGTATCTCATTGTGGTTTTGATTTGTATTTCCCTGATGCTGAGTGATGTGGAGCACTTTTTCATGTGTCTGTTGGCCATCTGGATGTCTTCTTTGCAGAAATGTCTGTTCATGTCTTCTGCCCATTTCTTGATTGGGTTATTTGTTCTTTGGGTGTTGAGTTTGATAAGTTCTTTATAGATTTTGGATACTAGCCCTTTATCTGGTGTGTCGTTTGCGAATATCTTCTCGCATTCTGTCAGTTGTCTTTTGGTTTTGTTGACTGTTTCCTTTGCTGTGCAAAAGCTTTTTATCTTGATGAAGTTGCAATAGTTCATTTTTGCCCTTGCTTCCCTTGCCTTTGGTGATATTTCTAGGAAGAAGTTGCTGTGGCTGAGGTCAAAGAGGTTGCTGCCTGTGCTATCCTTAAGGATTTTGATGGATTCCTTTCTCACATTGAGGTCTTTCATCCATTTTTGAGTCTGCTTTTGTGTGTGGTGTAAGGAAATGGTCCAGTTTCATTCTTCTGCATGTGGCTCTCTAATTTTCCCAACACTGTTTGTTGAAGAGACTTTTCTCCATTGGACATTCTTTCCTGCTTTGTCAAAGATTAGTGGACCATAGAGTTGAGGGTCTATTTCTGGGCTCTCTATTCTGTTCCATTGATCTATGTGTCTGTTTTGTGCCAGTACCATACTGTCTTGATGATGACAGCTTTGTAATAGAGCTTGAAGTCTGGAATTGTGATGCCACCAACTTTGGCTTTCTTTTTCAACATTCTTTTGGCTATTTGGGGTCTTTTCTAGTTCCATATAAATTTTAGGATTATTTGTTCCATTTCTTTGCAAAAAATGGATGGTATATAAATAGGGATTGCATTAAACGTGTAGATTGCTTTAGATAGCATAGACATTTTCACAATATTTGTTCTTCCAATCCATGAGCATGGAATGTTTTAAAATTTCTTTGTGTCTTCCTCAATTTTTTTCATGAGTACTTTATAGTTTTCTGAGTACAGATTCTTTGCCTCTTTGGTGAGGTTTATTCCTAGGTATCTTATGGTTTTGGGTGAAACTGTTAAAGGGATCAACTCCTTAATTTCTCTTTCCTATGTCTTGTTGGTGTATAGAAATGCAACTGATTTCTGTGCATTGATTTTATACCCCGACACTTTACTAAATTCCTGTATGAGTTCTAACAGTTTTGGAGTGGAGTCTTTTGGGTTTTCCACATAAAGTATCATATCATCTGCAAAGAGTGATAGTTTGACTTCTTCTTTTCTGATTTGGGTGCCTTTAATTTCTTTTTGTTGTCTGACTGCTGAGGCTAGGACTTCTAGTACTATGTTGAATAGCAGTGGTGATAATGGACATCCCTGCTGTGTTCCTGACCTTAGCAGAAAAGTTCTCAGTTTTTCTCCATTGAGAATGATATTCATGGTGGGTTTTTCATAGATGGCTTTGATGATATTGAGGTATGTACCCTCTATCCCTACACTTTGAAGAGTTTTGATCAAGAAAGGATGCTGTACTTTGTCAAATGCTTTTTCAGCATCTATTGAGAGTATCATACGGTTCTTGTTCTTTCTTTTATTAATGTATTGTATCACATTGATTGATTTGCAAATGTTGAACCAGGCTTACAGCCCTGGAATAAATCCCACTTGCTCATGGTGAATTATCCTTTTAATGTACTGTTGGATCCTATTGGCTAGTATTTTGGTGAGAATTTTCGCATCTGTGTTCATCAAGGATATTGGTCTGTAATTCTCTTTTTTGGTGAGGTCTTTGTCTGGTTTTGGGATCAAGGTAATGCTGGCCTCATAAAATGAGTTTGGAAGTTTTCCTTCCATTTCTATGTTTTGGAACAGTTTCAGGAGAATAGGAATTAATTCTTCTTTAAATGTTTGGTAGAATTCCCCTGGGAAGCCGTCTGGCCCTGGGCTTTTGTTTGTCTGGAGATTTTTGATGACCGTTTCAATCTCCTTACTGGTTATAGGTCTGTTCAGGTTTTCTATTTCCTCCTGGTTCAGTTGTGGTAGTTTATATGTCTCTAGGAATGCATCCATTTCTTCCAGATTGTCAAATTTGCTGGTGTATATTTGCTTATAATATGTTCTTATAGGTGTTTGTATTTCTTTCGTGTTGGTTGTGATCTCTCTTCTATCATTCATGATTTTATTTATTTGGGTCCTTTCTCTTTTCTTTTTGATAATTCTGGCCAGGGGTTTATCAATCTTATTAAGTCTTTCAAAGAACCAGCTCCTAGTTTCATTGATTTGTTCTACTGGGTTTTTTGTTTGTTTTTTTGTTTGTTTTGTTTTTGTTTTTGTTTCTATTTCATTGATTTCTGATCTGATCTTTATTATTTCTCTTCTCCTGCTGGCTTTAGGCTTTCTTTGCTTTTCTTTCTCCAGTTCCTTTAGGTGTAGGGTTAGGTTGTATATTTGAGACCTTTCTTATTTCTTGAGAAAGAAACAAGACTTGTATTGCTATATATATACATATCTATACATCTGTGTTCCACAGATTTTGAGCAGTTGTGTTTTCATTTTCATTTGTTTCCATGAATTGTTTCAATTCTTTAATTTCCTGATTGACCCATTCATTCTTTAGTAGGATGCTCTTTAGCCTCCATGTATTTGGGTTCTTTCCAACTTTCCACTTGTGATTGAGTTCTAGCTTCAGAGCATTGTGATCTGAAAATATGCAGGGAATGATCCCAATCTTTTGGTACTGGTTGAGACCTGATTTGTGACCCAGGATGTGATCTATTCTTGAGCTTGTTCCATGTGCACTAGAGAAGAATGTGTATTCTTTTGCTTTGGGATGAAATGTTCTGAATATATCTGTGATGTCCATCTGGTCCAGTGTGTCATTTAAGGCCTTTATTTCTTTGTTGATCTTTTGCTTGGATGATCTGTCCATTTCAGTGCAGGAGGGGTGTTAAAGTCCCCTACTATTATTGTATTATTGTCAATGTGTTTCTTTGATTTTGTTATTAATTGGCTGCACCCATGTTAGGGGCATAGATATTTAAAATTGTTAGATCTTCTCATTGGACAGACCCTTTGAGTATGATATAGTGTCCTTTCTCATCTCTTATTACAGTCTTTGGCTTAAAATGTAATTTATCTGGGGATGCCTGGGTGGCTCAGTTGGTTGGACGACTGCCTTCGGCTCAGGTCATGATCCCGGAGACCCGGGATCGAGTCCCGCATCAGGCTCCCAGCTCCATGGGGAGTCTGCTTCTCCCTCTGACCTTCTCCTCGCTCATGCTCTCTCACTGCCTCTCTCTCAAATAAATAAATAAAATCTTTAAAAAAAAATGTAATTTATCTGATATAAGGATTGCCACTCCAGCTTTGTTTTGATGTTCATTAGCATGGTAAATTGTTTTCCACCCCCTCACTTTAAATCTGGAGGTGTCTTTGAGTCTAAAATGAGTTTCTTGCAGACAGCATATTGATGGGTCTTGTTTTTTCATCCATTCTGATACCCTGTGTCTTTTGATTGGGGCATTTAGCCTATTTACATTCAGGGAAACTATTGAGAGATAAGAATTTAGTGCCATTGTATTGCCTGTAAGGTGACTATTACTGTATATTGTCTCTGTTCCTTTCTGGTCTACTACTTTTGGGCTCTCTCTTTGCTTAGAGGACCCCTTTCAATACTTTCTGTAGGGCTGGTTTGGTGTTTACAAATTCTTTTAGTTTTTGTTTGTCCTGGAAGCTTTTTATCTCTCCTTCTATTTTCAATGACAGCCTAACTGGATATAGTATTCTTGGATGCATGTTTTTCTCATTTAGTGCTCTGAATATATCATGCCAGTTCTTTCTGACCTGCCAGGTCTCTGTGGATAAGTGTGCTGCTGATCTAATATTTTTACCATTGTATGTTACAGACCTCTTGTCCTGGGCTGCTTTCAGGATTTTCTCTTTGTCACTAAGACTTGTAAGTTTTACCATTAGATAATGGGGTGCAGACCTATTCTTATTGATTTTGAGGAGGGTTCTCTGTGCCTTCTGGATTTTGATGCCTGTTCCCTTTGCCACATTAGGGAAATTCTCTACAATAATTCGCTCCAATATACCTACCCCCCCTTCTTCTTCTGGAATCCCAATTATTCTAATATTGTTTCATTTTATGGTATCATTTACCTCTCAAATTCTCCCCTCGTGGTCCAGTAGTTTTTTGTCTCTCTTTTGCTCAGCTTCTTTATTCTCCATCATTTGGTCTTCTATATCACTAATTCTCTCTACTGCCTCATTTGTCCTAGCAGTAAGAGCCTCCATTTTTGATTGCACCTCATTAATAGCTTTTTAAAATTTCAACTTGGTTAGATTTTAGTTCTTTTATTTCTCCAGAAAGGGCTTTTACTTCTCCAGACAGAGTTTCTCTAATATCTTCCATGCCTTTTTTGAGCCCAGCTAGCCCCTTGAGAATCATCATTCTGAACTCTAGATCTGACATATTACCAATGTCTGTATTGATTAGGTCCCTAGCCTT
>PISX010016591.1:0-45806 GCA_004024625.1 Mellivora capensis
TATTTTCATTGTTAGTGTATAAGAAAGCCACTGATTTCTGTACATTGACTTTGTATCCTGCCACGTTACTGAATTGCTGTATGAGTTCTAGTAGTTTGGGGGTGGAGTCTTTTGGGTTTTCTATATAAAGTATCATGTCATCTGCGAAGAGAGAGAGTTTGACTTCTTCCTTGCCAATTTGGATACCTTTTATTTCTCTCTTGTTCAACATAGTATTAGAAGTCCTAGCAACAGCAATCATTTATATATTTTTATCATTATACCAATACCGGGGCACCTGGGTGGCTCAGTGGGTTAAATCCTTCAGCTCAGGTCATGATCCGGGGGTCCTGGGATAGAGCCCGGAGTCGGGCTCTCTGCTCGGTGGCGAGCCTGCTTCCCTTTCTCTCTCTCTGCCTGCCTCTCTTCCTGCTTGTGATTTCTGTCTGCCAAATAAATAATAAATTAAAAACTCTTTTTAAAAAATCATTATAGCAATACCACACTGTCTTGGTCATTGTTATTTTATAAAACGTCTTGCAATCAAGTAGTATAACCTCTCTAACTTTGTTCTTTTTAAAAGTTCTTTTGGCTATTCCAAGCCCTTTGCATTTCCATATAAATACTAGAGTCAGTCATCAGTTTCCATTAAAACAAACCTTTGGGTCTGCAAAATGATCACCACAAAAAGCCTAGTTAACATCCATCACCATATAGTTACAAAAAATATTTTTTCTTGTGATGAGGACTTTTAAGATGTATTCCCTTAGCAGATCTTAAAGGTCCTCATCACTGATGATTAGTGATGTTGAGCACCTTTTCATGAGGCTGTTGGGTTCCCCCAAAATGAAAACACTAATTCAAAAAGATAGATGCAACCCTATGTTTATTGCAGCATTATTTACAGTAGCCAAGATATAGAAACAGCCCAAGTGTCTATCCATAGATAAGTGGATAAAAAAGATACGATATATATGATATATATGTATATGTATACACAATAGAATATTACTCAGCCATTAAAAAAATGAAATCTTGCCATTTGCAATAACATGGCTGGAGCTAGAGTATAATGCTATATGAAATAAATCAGTCAGAGAAAGACAAATGCCTTATGATTTCATTCATATGTAGAATTTAAGAAACAAAACAAATGAACAGGGGCACCTGGGTGGCTCAGTGAGTTAAAACCTCTGCCTTCATCTCGGATCATGGTCCCGGGGTCCTGGGATTGAGCCCCGCATCCGCATCGGGCTATCTGCTCGGTGGCGAGCTTGCTTCCCCCCTTCTCTCTCTGCCTGCCTCTCTGCCTACTTGTGATCTCTGTCAAATAAATAAATAAATAAAATGTTAAAAAAGAAAAGAACAAGCAAAAAGAGACAAACCAAAGAATACTCTTAAAAAAATAGATTCGTGTGTGTGTGTGTGTGTGTGTGTGTGTGTGTGTTATGTTAGTCACCATAAAATACATCATTAGTTTTTGATGCAGTGTTCCAAGTTTCATTGTTAAACAAAAAAATAGATTCTTAAGTACAGAGAACAAAGTGATGGTTACCAGAGGGGAGGTAGAGGGTGGGTGGAGGAATGGTTGAAATAGGTGAAGGGGATGAAGAATACATTTATCGTGGTGAGCGCTCAGTAATGTATAGAGTTGCTGAATCCGGTGTGCCTGGGTGGCTCATTCAGTTGAGTGGCCGGCTGACTCTTGATTGCAGCTCAGGTCATGATCTCAGGATCCTGAGATCTGGCTGTGCTGGGCTCCACGCTCAGCAGGGAGTTTGCTTTGGGATTCTCCCTCCCTCTGCCCCTGTCCTGGCCAGCTTGCTCTCTCTTTCTGTCAAATAAATAAATAAATCTTTCTTAAAAATTGTTGAATTATTATAGTGTACACCTGAAATTAATATAACACTTTATGTTAATATAATTTTTAAAAAGTTCTCATGGTGGCTCAGTGGGTTAAGCATCCAACACTTAATCTCAGCTCAGGTCTTGATCTTGGGGTTGTAAGTTCAAGCCCTGCATTGGGCTCCACACTGGGCATGGAGCTTACTTTAAAAAAACAAATAAGGGGCGCCTGGGTGGTTCACTGGGTTAAAGCCTCTGCCTTCGGCTCAGGTCATGATCCCAGGGTCCTGGGATCGAGCCCCGCATCGGGATCTCTGCTCAGCAGGGCGCCTGCTTCCTCCTCTCTCTCTGCCTGCCTCTCTGCCTACTTGTGATCTCCATCTGTCAAATGAATAAATAAAATATTAAAAAAACAAATAAAAAATTCTCATCACAAGAAAAAAAAGTTCTGTAACTATGAATGGTGACTTATAAGTAGACTTATTGTGGTGATCAGGTTGTGATGTATATAAATATCAAATTATGTTGTATATCTGAAACTAATATAATGTTATATGTCAATTATACCTTAATTTAAAAATTATTTTAAATTTTATTTATTAATAAATTACATTTAAAATTAATAATTTAAAAAGATTTACTCTTAGTAACTTTCACATATATAATACAGTATGACTATAATATACAATATACAGTACACATGCAGTATAATACAGTACAATACAGCATAAAATACACAATACAGTAACTATAGTCAGATTCTATATGTAAGTAAGATCTTAAGTATTTGTTTTTCTCTGCCTGCCTTATTTCACTTTCCATAATGCCCTCAAGGTCCATCCATATTGTTGCAAATGGGCAAGATTGTATTTTTCCATATAGCTTAATATTCCATTGTATTGTATATTTACCACATTTTCTTTATCCATTCATCCATTGATGGACACTAGATTGTTTCCACATCTTGGCTACTATAAATTATGCTACAATAAACATGGGGGTGCATATATCTTTTTGAATTAGTGGTTTTGTTTTCTTCAGGTAAATACCCAGAAGTGGAATCTCTGAATCATATGGTAGTCCCATTTTTAACAATAAATGTGCTGTTATCTCAACATAATTAGGGAGCCTGGACAAATATATGAAAATGTCATTTGTTCTATACCTCTTTATCAATCACTTTTAACTTGCAGTTAAAATTTTGGTTAGACAAGGGGCGCCTGGGTGGCCCAGTGGGTTAAGCCTCTGCCTTCGGTTAAGGTCATGATCCCAGGATCCTGGGATCGAGCCCCGCATTGGGCTCTCTGCTCCGCCGGGAGCCTGCTTCCTCCTCTCTCTCCTCCTCTCTCTCTGCCTGCCTCTCTGCCTACTTGTCATCTCTATCTGTCATATAAATAAATAAACCTTTAAAAAAATTTGGTTAGACAAACAAATTTATATTGTGACTAATAAAAGAAGTTCAATAATTTTGACCTTATGTATGAAAAGTGTTTTCCTAACAATTTTTAACATTTTATTTGAAATAATTATCAATTCACAGGAAGTAACAAATATAGTACAGAAGGGTGTCATGTACCCATCACCCAATTTCCCCTCAGTGGTTACATCATGGAAACCACTAATGTGTTTTCTATCTCTATAGTTATATCCTTTCAAGAACGGTGTATAATAATGTGCAGCATAGGGAATATAATGAATAATATTATAATAACTTTGTATGGTGACAGATCGTAAGTTAACTTATTGTGGGGATTATTTTGTAATGTGTATAATATTGAGGGGCATCTGGGTGGTTCAGTGGGTTGAGCAGCCAACTCTTGAATTCGGCTCAGGTCATGATGTCAGGGTCCTGGGATGGAGCCCCACGCTCAGTGGGGAGCCTGCTTAAGGATTCTCTCTCTCCTTTTATCTCTGCCCCTCCCCCTGCACACTCTCTCTTTCTCTCTTTCTCTCAAATAAACAAATAAATCTTAAAATAATATTGAATCACTGTGATGTTTACCTGAAACAAATGGGATATTGTATGTCAATTATACTTCAATTATTTAAAATGGTATGTAAGTAGAATCATGCAGCATGTGACCTTTTGAGATTGGCTTTGTTTTACTCCACATAATGCTCTTGAGAGCCATCCAAGTTGGTGTGTAATTGCTGAGTATAACGCCACAGCTTATCTAGCTTTTTACCTATTGAGGGATGTATTGTTTGTTTTCCAGTTTGGACTATTACCATGAGAACTGCTACAGGAAATCATGTACAAAATTTTGTGTAAACATATGTTTCCATTTTTCTGAAATAAGTACCCAGGAGTGCAAGTGCAAAGTGAGGTATGTTAATTTTTAAGAAATCATCAAACTTGTCCAGAGCAGCTATACCAATTTATGTTTTCACCAGGAATGTATAAAAGGTCATTTCTCTGTATCGTTGTCAGCATTCGATGTCATCACTATTTCATATTTTACCTTTTTAAATAGGTGTACAGTACGATGATATCTAATTGTGGCCTTAATTTCTGTTTCCCTAATGTCTAGTGATGTTGACTTGGTTTACACCTGTATCTTTTCTTCACTGAAATGTCTCGTGTCTTTTCCCATTTTCTCAATGGATTTTCTTTTTCTGTTGAGTTCTCAGAGTTCTTTGTATATTCTCGAGATGAGTCTTTTGTCACATACACAGCTTTCAAGTCCCTTCTCTAAGTCTGTAGCTTGTTATGTTATCCTCTTAAAAAGGTCATACACACAACAAAAGTTGTTAATTTTGACAAAGTCTAATTTTTCATTTTTTTCTTTTATGGATTATATTTTTGGTGGCATACTTAAGAACTCGTCACCAAGCCCTAGGTCCTGAAGTTTTTCTCCTGCGTTTTGTTTTTTTTTTTTTTAAGCAGACTCCACACCCAGCCTGGGGCTTGACTCAAGACCCTGAGATCAAGAGATGCAAGTTCTACCAAGCCAGCCAGGCACCCTGCCTATGTTATGTTTGTATTATACCCATACATTTTGTTTCTAAATCTTTGATCCATATTGAATATTTTTTGTATGTTTTAACACATTTTTTATTTAGTAATGATTTTAGATTTACTGAAAAGTTACAAATACAGTACATTTTCACCGCTTCTACTAACGTGAATATCTTACATTGCTGTGATACATAGTTTAAAACTAAGAAATTAACATGAGTGCATTACTATGACCAAAACTCCAGTTTTATTTGGATTTCAGCATTTCTTCCACATTTTTTTTAATTTTCCAAGATTCAGTCCATCCCTGTCCTCTTATTGAATTAACTATTGATCCCTTGTTAATATAGATACACAGTTTTCTTTTAGCTGGTTTTTGCCTAATATGTCTTTTTCCATGTTTTTACTTTCAACTATTATGTGTTCTTGTGTTTTAAGGTATGTTTTTTGTAAACCGCTTATATCTCAATTCTGGGATATACTGTATTTCAACCTGTTGCACTATCATATCAATCATATTCCCCCTTTACCCCATTCCATCATGTTGATGTTTAAAGATTTTTTTGACAGAGAGAGAGATCACAAGTGGGCAGAGAGGCAGGCAGAGAGCGGAGGGGAGATGGGGGAAGCAGGCTCCCGCTGAGCAGAGAGCCCAATGCGAGGTTTGATCCCAGAACCCTTGGATCATGACCTGAGCTGAAGGCAGAGGCTTTAACCCACTGAGCCACCCAGGTGCCCCAATCATGTTGATGTTTAATAGACTTTTATTTCAGTGTAATTATGGTTATTTTTACTCTCTCATTCTCTCCTTGCTCTCTCTCATCCATTTTGCCACAACAAACTTTACCCTGAGAATTTATCAGTTTTCTTCTATATGTCCTGAAACACTGCTGGAATTTTTTTTTTCCTCTCAGTTTACTGATTTATTTTTCTTAATTTTATTTAATTTTCTTTTTTTTCAGTGTTCCAAGATTCATTGTTTATGCACTACACCCAGTGCTCCATGCAATACATGCCCTCCTTAATACCCACCACCAGGCTCATCTAATTCTCCACCCCGCTCCCCTCCAAAACCCTCAGTTTGTTTCTCAGAGTCCACAGTCTCTCATGGTTTGTCTCCCCCTCCGATTTCCCCCAAATCCCTTCTCCTCTCCAACTCCCAATGTCCTCTGTGTTATTCCTTATGCTCCACAAGTAAGTGAAACCATATGATAATTGACTTTCTCTGCTTGATTTTTTCACAGCATAATCTCTTCCAGTCCCATCCATGTGGATACAAAAGTTGGGTATTCATCCTTTCTGATGGAGGCATAATACTCCATAGTGTATATGGACCACATCTTCTTTATCCATTCATCCGTTGAAGGGCATCTTGGTTCTTTCCACAGTTTGGTGAGTGTGGCCATTGTTGCTATTTACATTGGGGTACAGGTAGCCCTTCTTTTCACCACATCTGTATCTTTGTAGTAAACATTTGTGGTAAACATCCAGTAGCTCAATTGCAGGGTCATAGAGTAGAGGGAGAACAAGCAGGGGAGGGGGAGAGAGAATCTTAAGCAGGCTCCATGCCAAGCGCAGACCCGACACAAGGCTTAGTTTCACAATCCTGACATCATGACCTGTGCCAAAATCAAGAGTGGGACACTTAACCCACTGAGCCAGCCTAGAAGCCCCTGGAATTTTTTCTTCTCTTATTTAAATACTTCATCTATAACTGTTTTGACTGTAAATGTCTTGTAACAGAACTTCTAGGGCTTGCCTGAGAATTTCATTTTGCACTTCTATTTCAATGACAGTTTGGATAAATATATGCTTAATTTTATACTCTTTTTCTTCAATTCCTTACATCACGTGACACTATTCAAAAATGTTATTAGTATGACTTGGTTTTGCTTTATATCTCTCTGTAAACTTCTAGAATTTCCTCCTTTTCTTTGACATTTAAAGAAATGCGCACTAGTGTGTATGTGTGCTAATTTATTCCTCCTTTTTCAGTATACTCTGAATCTCTTCTATTTTGTTTACATTTATGTTTCATTAAATCTGAGAAATTTATCTTTATTGGCTTTACAACTACTACTTTTTCTGTGTTTTCTTTTTTTTTTTTTTCTTTCTCTGTTTTCGTTTCTCTATCTTTCTGGGACTCTTATGCCCAGGTAGTAACATATAAATGCATCTATCTTTGCTTCTTTTTTCTTTCTCCACTGTTTCTTGCTTCTTCTAAAAGATTTCCTCAAGCTAAAATTTCTTATCTATGTGATTGCTTTATGCTTCTCGGGACAAAACAACATCTCCAGCATCTGCATACAATTCCCCTTATTGCACACAGGGATTTACTCGTTTCCTAACTCAGACTCCTGTCTTCAAATTCAAGAATTGTTCATTGTCATATACCTCTGGAATCTGCCTGTGTGGTGTATTTTCTCTACTTAGTACAGGTTATACTACTGTCCTATCTCCACTGCATTTGGCAGCCCTAACATCTTCTCATTATTTGGGGTTTCAGCTGCTCCTGGCTTTATATAAGAAGTGTGCATTTCCACTGCTTTATTCCCCTGTGAATTCCGAGAGGAGAAGGAAGATAAGTGACTTTAAACTAATGTGCTCATACTAGAAATCCTCTATTACAGTATTTCATTTCAAGTCCCAAAATGATGAAAGCAAATTTATAATCCTCTTAACTCTGAACAAGACACAACGGGAAAGTACGGATTGCCTACTTCTCTAATTCCCTAAGACAAATTGTTTTTCTGCACATAAGTCCCTATGAGAAATGAGTCTTTCTATTTGCACTAGTTATGGTCTTTTATTTGTTCTTTTATCTCCACACAGTTCTTGAGACATCTGACTAATTTTAAAATATTATTTCCTGAGGAATCAAATTGTATTTTTCTGCTTCATACAATCCCCCCAAAACTTGTGTTTATCTACCTTCTACCTAAGTTGACTAGATATTTATGATGTTTCTATTTTCTCCATTTCCAATACCTGGTAGTTAATAGCTCTAAATGTTAGCCAGTATGTTGTGGGCAAAGAGACACAAGTAGAAAACAGTTTCTCTATCTAAGTGCAAGGGAGTTTTAGGAATATCAGGTTCATTGTAACATTTGTGTAGCTGATGGCTCACAAAAAAATGTATGTTTTCCTAAATCTGTATTATTCAATGGTAGTTTTCCCACAATTAGCAAAAAATAAGATACCCAGTTATATTTGAAAATTAGATAAACAACAGATACTATGTTGGTACAAACTATCTTATGAAATATGTAGCTGTGCTATTTAATGGTAATTTTTCTCACCATTTCCACATACATTTTTTTCAAATGTAGGCATACTTTGCCTGACTAAATAAGTGTGGTGTCTTTACTAATTCAGTGCGGGCTTTTATTTATTTTTATTTGTTGTATTAACATATAATGCATTATTTGCTTCGGGGGTACAGGTCTGTGATTCATCAGTCTCAGTGCAGGCTTTCCGTATAAATGAAAACATTAAGAATTGGGAGCTTAATTACAACTTTACTAATTCAATTGCAACCCTGTTTGTGGTAATAATGATTAATTCATATAGTGACTGAAGCATTTTGTTATATTTTACAGATTTAAAATGACCCCAAATTAAGGAAATAAACATATTTGCAGGCATATATAATTTCAAACACCAATATCTGCCTTTAACATCTTATCTAAACTTTTATATACCATGGCACCCTTATTTTTCTCCTAATTTTATACCAGTGAAACCAGATGCTGAAAGAATTCAAGAGGATTGAACATTGCCCAATTCTTTTTTTTTAAATTTTTTTTTAAATTTATTTATTTGTCAGAGAGAGAGGGAGAGAGAGAGAGAGCCAGAGAGCGAGCACAGGCAGACAGAGTGGCAGGCAGAGGCAGAGGGAGAAGTAGGCTCCCCGCTGAGCAAGGAGCCTGATGTGGGACTCGATCCCAGGACGCTGGGATCATGACCTGAGCTGAAGGCAGCCGCTTAACCAACTGAGCCACCCAGGCGTCCCGAACATTGCCCAATTCTTACATGATTATGTTCACATGGACATAATTCCCAATAATCCCATTAATAGATATATTCTTTTTGGTAATATGGGGAAGATCTGTAAGAATATTGGAGAAAACCTATTAACATTTAATATTCTATTCAGTACTGTTATGTCAGTGAATGATAATCTGTAAACTCAAAAACATTTGAGACTATTAGTGTCTATGAAATCCTTTATAAATATATAAATTTTCTTGGAGAATGTTATTCATAATTTCCCTTTTCTAAACAAAACTGACTCTAGTAATTTTGAACTTACGTGTTTCTTTAAATTCATTATTCTCATAAATTACTTCATATTACTGTGACTATAATTCTAGTGGAAACTCTTAAAAATTATAAAAACTCTTAAAACTCTTAAGAATTTCCTCCTCAATAGATTGGTTTAATAAAATCTTATTGTTCATATTTACTTTGTACATTTAATGACCATAAACAATTAAGTAAGCTAGTTAAAACCTATGTGAGTTATGAATTACATTATTTTGGTTGAAATGAGTTAATTTTGGTATAAACCATGAAGTTTAAGTCGAGGTCCTTTTTCTTTCTTTCTTTCTTTCTTTTTTTTTTTGGCCTATGTGTAATCAATTTGTCTAGCACCATTCACTGAAAGACTACACTTCTTCCATTGAATTGGTTTTTTACCTATATCAAAAATCAGTTGTTCATACTTGTCTGGGGGTCATTTGTAGGTTCCCTTTTATTTGCTATTTATCATTGTGTCTATTCCTCCACCAATACCACATACTCTTGTTTAGTAGAACTATACAATATACCTTGAATTTAGGTAGAATGTTTCTTCCTATTTGATTCTTTTCCAGAATGTTTTTTAGCTATTCTAGTTCCTTTGTCTTTTCATGAAGATTTTAGAATGATCTTGTCTGTATCTACAAAAAAAAATCCTGCCGGTATTTTAATAAGAATTGCCTAAAACAGGTAGGCTCAGTGAGTTAAGTGCCCAGCTCTTGATCTGGGCCCAGGTCTCAATCTCAGGGTTGAGTTCAAGCCCTGCATTCAGTTCCATGCTGCGTGTGGAACCTAGTTTTAAAGAAGGTATATATCTAAAACTTGTATAGCAGAATTACCTAAAACCTGTAGAGCAAGTTGGGGGGAATAAACACTTTTGTCATGGTGACTTCCAATTCATGGATATAATATGTTTCTTCATTTACTCATTTACTTAGACCTTCTTTGATTTTTTTATTAGCATTTTGTAGTTTCCTGCATATAAGTCCCATACATGTTTTGTTGGATTTATACCTAAGTATTTCATATTAAGTGATTATAATGGTATTGTATTTCAAATGCTAATTCCTGCGTGTTCACTGCTAGAAAATCAAAATAAAATTGATTTTCGTATGTTGACATTGTATCCTGTGGCTTAATTAAATTCATGTATTACTTTCAGATTATTTTAGGATATTCTCTTCAGATATTCTATGTAGAAAACCATGCTTTCTACAAATAAAGGCAATTTTATTCTTCTTTTCTGATTTGTATGACATTTGTTTTTTCTTATTTTATTGTGCTGGATATAATTTCCTGTACTATATTGATAAGCAGATGAGAAATACTCAGCTAGATATTTTTAACAAGTTTTTTTAATGAAATGTCAAGAATTGACCTTGAGAATACTTGAGAGTATAGAAACCCTGGGAGACAGCTCTTAAACATGTGCAAGGTGATCTCCATGAAAGGCATGAAAAAGAGTGGGGTAAGGGTTGAAGGAGGTGAGCAGCCATTGCTGAGTGAAAGTCATGAAGCTCTGCCCCAAATCTTCTCCACTATGGAACAAATGCCTTAAGTTTCTGGAGGAAGGGCAGGAAATCTTGTTTTACGTAGGATACAGAATAAGACCCATCAAAGCTGGGTGAAATAAAAAGTAAAATATTCTCTACTTCTGGGCAAAGGAGCGAGCAATGATCTGGGCTCAGATCATTCGGGGTTTCTTATGACGGCCGGAAAGGCATCATTATTGAGAAAGGCTCACGCATGAGAACCTAATACTGGGCTGATTTAAGATAGGTTGTACGAGGAAAACAGAGAAAACCCCCATCATCAGGCTAGAACCTGGTGAATAACAAGCTACAGAAGTCTACTGATAGGGGATGGGCAAGATCATGTATGGTAAGGATTAGCATTCACAAAAAAATGCAGCAACTACATTGTATAGATAATGGTGAAAGACTAAATGCCTTCCACCTAAGATTGGGAACAAACCAACACTACTCTTACTATTTTTATTCAACATTGTATTAGTGGTTCTAACCAGTGCAGTTAGGTAGTTAAAGGAAATCAGAGACACCCAGATTGGAAAGAAATAATTAAAACTATTTTTATTTGCAGAAAACATGATCCTGTATGTAGAAAATGCTGAAGAATCCACACACACAGAAATACTACAACTAATAAGTAAGCTCAGCAAGGTCTCAGCACCAAGACCAACATAAAAATATCAATAGTATGTATAAATACTAGCAATGAACAATCCAGGAAGGAAATGGAGAAATCAATTCCATTCACTTAAAAAGAATATCATTTTTAAAAGGTATCATTAAAAAGAATAAAATACTGAGAAATATGTTTAACAAAAATATCCATGTCTTGTACACTGAAAACTAAAACTGCTGACATTGATGGAGATGTAAGTGGAGGAGCATCTCATGAATCAGAAGAGTCAATAATGTTAAGATGACGATACTCTTTAATTGATCTGAAAATGCAACACAATCCCTATCAAAGTCCCAGCTGCCTTTCTTCACAGATATTGACAAGGTCATTCTGAAATTCATATGGCATTGGGGCACCTGGCTGGCTCAATCAGAAGAGCATGTGACTCTTTATCTCAGGGTCGTGAGTGGGAGCCCCATGCTGGATGTACAGATTACTTAAAAAAATAACCGTTAAAAATAAAATAAATTCATATGGCAAAGTCAAAGACCTATAAGACCCAAAACAATATTTAAAAAGAAGAACAAGGGGTGTGTGGGTGGTTCAGTCTGTTAAGGGTCCTACTCCTTGTTTCCGCTCAGATCATGATCTCAGGGTCATGAGATAGAGGCCCACGTAAGCCTCTGCGCTCAGCATGGAGTCTGCTTGAGACTCTCTCTCCCTCTCTCTCTCTCCCTCCCCCTGGCACATGCTCTCCTTCTCTCCCTCCCTCTCAAATAAATAAATAAATAAATGCTTAAAAATAAATACATGAAAAATAAAAGAACGAACAATATCCAAAGACACTGACCAATTTTAAAACTTACTACAAAGTTACAGTCATCAAGACAGAGTGGTCAATGGAACAGGATTGATACATTTGATGACATTCACATATAATGTCCAGAAATGACAAATCTATAAAGGAAAAAAAAGTATGTCACCAATTTAGTTTTGGACATTACTCTTGTCTCACTTTATTAAGTTCACCAAAATCACATTAGCTTATAGTAGAACTTTTAATTCTAAAATGACTATAAGTTAATTCATGAAATATTAACAACTTTACAATAGTAAGACTTTTCCCTCCATATGTGTTTATTACTATTTTCCAAACTTCTTTTTTTTTTATCTTTCTGTGAAAGTTTTTTGGTTTTATCCTAAATGCCCTTGAAAAATACCTGATAAGTTTATCTCTTACAATTTTAGATTGTATCTCTCCACTTTTGTTTTTTGTGGGGGTTTTTTTCTGCTTTACCATTTTCATTACTGACATTAATTTTGGTAATTGGAAAAGCTATTGGTTATTATACAATTTCTGTCTGCCTGTTTCCTTCCTGAACAAGCTCTAATTTCTCAGTTTTTTCACCATGAATTGCTCCCTTTCACGGATCACAATTTTACAAAATTCCTTATACCCATCATCACAAAAAAAGTATGTGCCTTCTGTTCTTTCAACCAAGTCAGGTGGTATTTATTTGGGGGATTATGCTTGATATATGCCTCTTAGACCACTGATACTCTTCTGTATTTCGGCATCCAGGGCCTCACAAAACAAGTTTGTAGTGACTTTGATGCCAACTCATCTAGGGTTGCTTTTGCAGTTCCTGAAAGCCAAAAATTGCAAGAAATGAGTTTAGTAGTGGAACTTAATGTTAGCTAGTGAATAGGGGTGCCTGGGTGGCTCAGTCCGTTAAGCCTCTGCCTTTGGCTCAGGTCATGATCCCAGGGTCCTGGGATCGAGCCCCGCATCGGGCTCTCTGCTCAGCAGAGCGTCTGCTTCTCCCTCTTTCATCCGTCTCTCTCTCTCTTTCTCATCTGTGTATGCTCTCTCATCTGTCTCCCTCTCTCTCTCTAAAATGAATAAATAAAACCTTTAAAAAAATGTTAACTAGTGAATAGACTTATTCCAGTTACTTACTTAGTAGTAAGTTTTAGGTACAAACTCTGCATTTCTTAAATGTATTGTGTTGAATTGAATGATAAGATGATACAGTTGCTTATGTGCATATGTTGTTTCAAAGCTCACAAAACTATCTTTACAAGTTTCTTACTCATGCTCATAACAAACCTGTAGCATAAAATTATAGTGTCCACATCTCCAATTGCTTGTGAGGGGTTAATTATTTATTTGAAAGCACCAAGAACTCTAATAGGTAAGTAAACATTAAGTAACATTAATGAAAAATGTATATAAAGTTATTAATAATATGAGGTGGTGTTATATTCTTTTAACACTAGAAAGACATGGGGTTGCTAGAGATTAGATGGTTTACATTTATCCTTCATTTCAAATGTATTATCTCTATTTATTTTGGTCTCAGTAGGGCAAAGTTATGTAATAAAAAACTCTAATAATCTCTTTCCAGAAATCTATTTTGCAGTTTTAACTGCATTTTAGCAACAAAACAAATGTTCAAATGTATTGCTACATTGTTATTGCTGTTTTGATGTTAAAGTTACAGGATTACTGGGGCACCTGGGTGGCTCGGTCAGTTAAGTGTCTGACTTTGGTTCAGGTCTTGATCCCAGGGTCCTGGGATGGAGTTCAGGGTCTGGATCCCTGTTCAGTGGGGAGTCTGCTTCTCCCTCTCCCCCTCCCCATGCTCGTGCTCTGTCTCTCTCTCTCTCTCGAATAAATAAAATCTTTTTTAAATGTGCAGGATTACTCTTACACATTTCCACTATTATTTTTTAAATCTTAATACTCATAATTGTTCTATTTCAATATCCCACTTAATGGATCAAGAAACCAATTAACAGGGGTGCCTGAGTGGCTCAGTGGGTTAAGCCTCTGCCTTCAGCTCAGGTCACAACCCCGGGATCCTGGGATCAAGGCCCAGGATAGGCTCTCTGCTTGGCGGAGAGCCTGCTTCTCCCTCTCTCTCTGCCTGCCACTCTCCCTGCTTGTGTTCTCTCTCTCTCTCTCTGTCAAATAAACAAATAAAATCTTAAAAAAAGAAACCAATGAACAATTAACTTGGTTGCTAATAGCTTTTTTAAATAGAAATATTTAAAAGGTATTACATGTGATGTGGATAATTAGTGTTTCATATAACTTTTAAAAATAACTCAGGTATTTGGAAATAATGTATATATATATATATTTTTAACATTCTTTCATCCTTTATTTTTTTCTTTTTTTTGGAAATAATGTATATTTTTAAAAGTAAGTAAATAGCCAGATTATTGGAATTAACTTCTCCAAGTCATTAATATTATTTCATTGTTTTCATATTGCACAACTGATACATAATGAATGGGTTGAGTTGCACTGGTGACTATATAGTGATAGTTTTACCTAATTATCAAACTTACTCAGTGGAAGCCTAGCTTTAACATTACAGCATGTAAGAATTTCTTCTCATAATTTTTCTCCCATAAACTTATATGTACTCACCCATAATACATAAACATAGGGACTTTTTTTACATTTATTTTTAATTGATTTCACAAAAAGGGAGTCATATTTTATAAAATCAACTGCTCTTTGATTTCTTCATTCAAAAAATTATTATGAATGTATTTATTGGTCAGTAGATTTTTAGGTTTTGGATATTTTCAAGTACAACCTTTAAAAAATGTGTATAATGCATCCATTTAATAGTGACAAGCAAGGGGGCGCCTGGGTGGCTCAGTGGGTTAAAGCCTCTGTCTTCGGCTCAGGTCATGATCTCAGAGTCCTGGGATCGAGCCCCGCCTCGGGCTCTCTGCCCAGCAGGGAGCCTGTTTCCTGCCTGCCTCTCCGCCTACTTGTGATCTCTCTCTCTGTCAAGTGAATAAATAAAATATTAAAAAAAAATAGTGACAAGCGAGTTGTAACTGTTGAATTTTCCCATATCCATTTTGTTTCTATTTATTTATTTATTTATAAAAAAAATTTTTTTTGTAATCCCTATACCCAACGTGGGGCTCAAATTCACAACCCTCAGATCAAGAGTCACATGCTCCATGAGCGCCTGGGTGGCTCAGTGGGTTAAGCCGCTGCCTTTGGCTCAGGTCATAATCTCAGGGTGCTGGGATCGAGTCCCACGATCGAGTCCCCCATCAGGCTCTTTGCTCAGCAGGGAGCCTGCTTCCCTCTCTCTCTCTCTCTCTCTGCCTGCCTCTCTGTCTACTGTGATCTCTCTGTCAAATAAATAAATAAAAATCTTTTTAAAAAAAAAAGAGTCACATGCTCCACGGACTGAGCCAGCCAGGCACCCCTGATTTTCCCACATTTTTTATCTAAAACACAAAATCACTTTTTAAAAAAGATTTTATTTATTTACTTGAGAGAGAGAAAGCACAAGTGGGAGAAGGGGTAGAGGGAGAAGCAGGCTCCCCACTAAGCAGGGAACCCAACGTAGGGCTCCATCCCAGGGCTGCAGGTCATGACCTGAGCTAACGGCAGTCGCTTAACCAACTGAACCACCCAGGCTCCCCCCAAATCATTTTCAAATTATAATTTGATTAACTATTTTTCAGTATATTTTCTTTCCATCCAAAGTCTATTGCATGTGTAAAAACACACACAGAGGACAGTATTTCTATACAACCAGGTCATATATACATTTAAACTTATTCATTGGCATTTTCACTTTTTTTGTCCTGTTGTAGTTTCTTTTACAAATTGTTGTTTTCAAAAGGTTTTTGCCAATACATAGGGAAGCTATCAGTTTTATTTACTTCCTTAAATATTACTTTTCTCGCCAAATTATATCACTTATTTTTTTCAGTGGATGTTCTTGGGGTTTCGAGTGATTAATAATAATATTTGTGTGGGGCATTCGGGTATTAAAACCAGACTATAGGAATGCCTGGGTGGCTTAGTGGGTTAAAGCCTCTGCCTCTGGCTCGGGTCATGGTCCCAGGGTCCTGGGATTGAGCCCCGAATTAGGCTCTCTGCTCAGCAGGAAGCCTGCTTCCCTTCCTCTCTCTCTGCCTGCCTCTCTGCCTACTTGTGATCTCTGTCAAATAAATAAATAAAATCTTTAAAAAAGAAAACCAGACTACACATTATGTCATAATCACAATATTTTATGAATAATCCTATGAACAAGTTAAGCAGCACTTTTATTTTAGGGACTCTAACAACCTAGCCCTGCTTTCTATCTCATAGGTAGAAAAGTGAATTCTAAATAGAAAATCAAATATTATCATTAAATTTGTATTTTTTATGAAATTAAATTTTATGATAATAAAACCATTTATTTTTTGTTGTTACTTCTCAGATTCCAAAAGGGTGTTTACATATGTTGTATCATTGAATTCTCTTGATAGTTCTGTGATATAATATTCATAACATTTTTTTAAGATTTTTATTTATTTATTTGACAGACAGAGATCACAAGTAGGCAAGAGAGGCAGGCAGGGAGGAGGAAGCAGGCTCTCCGCGGAGCAGAGAGCCCAATGTGGGGCTCGATCCCAGAACACTGGGATCATGACCTGAGCCGAAAGCAGAGGCTTTAACCCACTGAGCCACCCAGGTGCCCCTATTCATAACATTTTTATGGCATGACATTCTTGTAAGTGTCAAGCCTGATAATCTACATATGAACATAAACTGTCTGCCAGATACATAAGTAAGCATGAAGTGTTAATGATTATCATTATTATCATTATTTTTTCATGTTTGTAATACCATATCAATAACTGGTCTATGGCACCAATTTTTTTGTTATTTCCTATAATAATTTTTTAAATAACATTGTAAATTCTTTTGCACCATTACTAGTCATACCTGGCAACATGACATAATAGAGAAAAGTATTACCTTCTCCACTGACCATTTCATATTTTTCTTCTTTAATCAACGTTGTCTTGTTCATTCTATTCAAAATTTGCCACATTTAGAACGATATCTGATACTTCAAAATTGCATGTATTCAGGCATGTCTTTGTATAGAGTCAAATATTGTAACGACGACATTTATATTTCTCTTTCTCTTTAAAGCCAGTCCACGGAGTTTGGCCTTGGCAGCTACTGGAAACATGGGATCATACTGTACATATTCTGCAACGTGGTTTTTTTTTCCCGACTTCAACACTTGTCTTTTAGCTGGGCTGTTAAGCACTGAGCTTTCAGGTAATCAATTTGGAGTGATTTTTCAAGAGAGTTTATAGAGTTTGACCATATCTACATCCTGATTCTGCGACTCAAGGGAGACCTCGAGACAAAATGGCATTTGTCAAGTGGAATTAATCTCACATAATACATCTTTTTCATTAACTAACTCACCATGAACTCCATCTAGGTGAAAGTAATTGATTTTTTTAATTCAAATTTTAACATAGGTGGACTGAGTTTGAGTATGTTATAAATCAACAATATATGTGGGTGCTTACTTCTGTTAAATACCTACCTTATGTGAGAGCAGTTGAACTCTCAGTTCAGTTTATTGAATTTTCTCAATAATTAAGCCACTAGCTCAAGGTTTCATTACTGTAGCCTTTTATTTTACTTATTTATTTTTTTTTAAGTAATCTCTACATCCACCATGAGCACTGAACTCACTTCCCCAGAGATCAAGAGTAGCAGGCTCTACCAGCTGAGCCAGCCAGGCCCCCCAAGGTTTCATTACAATAGCATTATAATACCATTGAGGATCTGGTGTTTTATATGCCTCCTGTACCCTCTTTCTTTAAGGATTTCATTAAACATTCCACCCGTTTACTTTTAGATGTTAACATAAACATCTGCTTCCATTTTTATGAAAATGTCACTTTGAGCTTCTGTCTAGAGTTGAGCTTGGCATCGTGACCTCAGCAGCCATTTTGTTTGGCCAAGAGGCTTGCAGTGGTCTGAAACCAACATACCTGAATGCCATACATACCACATACATGCTAGCCCCTCATGCAAGCATCAACAGTCTCCCCTGTCTCCTAGAGCTTTTCCCTTGTGTGCCCCTTAGACAAGACAACTATGGGGCTTGCCGAAACTCCATTCTTTTAGTTTGGATTGACCAATCCAGCCTTAGCTCAGAAATCCCCAAAGCACTCCACCCATGGACCCTAATAAAGACATGTGCCCCAGGTCCTGTCTCTCATTCTGGCTACACTCTACCTTGATCTCCCTGTGTGGTCCCTTGAGGTGTGCTGGTAACTTCTTCCAGGACCTGTGAATAATAAACTTATCTATTTCAATTTCTTTTGTGATCTGGCCCCCTGTGCTTCACTTAACAAGTATTAATTTGGTAAATTCCTAACAGTGATTTATTCTGGGATGATTAAATTAATTAAAGAAAATGCAAGATCTTTCCAACACAGAGCTCTCTCCCTTTCTGATATGTACAATTGGCCATTATTATTAAACTTCTTTTCTACTCTTCAGTGAGATTTTCTTCCTCTTAAATATTTTAGCAATATCTAAGTCTAATCCTAGGAATTTGGGACTTTTTTTGTTATGATGATCTTTTTTTTATTTTACTGCCTTTTCAAAAGGTGTTTTGTTTGCTCAGAAATCGAGACACTAATTTTAATACAATTATATTCACAGGTTTAGCAGTTTGAATCATTCTTAGAATGTACTTTTTAGATATTGGGTGTTGACCTCTACTTGAGGATCAATTTGGACTGATTTGATTGCCAACATATCCAAGTTTACTCTGGCAATCACCTTGAAAACAAGTCACAATCTTTTCTACTAAAATAATAATATAGTGGTGGGTTTTTTTTTATTAACATATAATGTATTATTTGTCCCAGGGGTACAGGTCTGTGAATGATAATAGTGGGTTTTAATAATAGCTAATTAACTATATTACTTAAATTAATTGAGCATCAAAATACATCCTCCAGGTAGATAATTCTGTTGTGAATAGAAAAAAAATATGTATTAAGGAAACTTTTGGTTAGGGAATCAAATGTTGGAATAATATAATTGCTTTTATTTTAATATTGCTTGGTAATTTACAAAAATATTTTCTCATATTATCTCATTCAATGTTCACAACAAACTAGTGAGGTAGAATTAATAATACTTTCAGAAACTCAGTGCCTGGGTGGCTCAGTCAGTTAAGTGTCCGATTCTTGATTTTGGCTCAGGTCTTTATCTCAGGGTTGTGAGTTCGAGCCCCACGCTGGGCATGGAGCCTACTTAAAAAAATAATAATAATTTCAATGCTATTTTTTGTGGGTTTTTTGTGCCAATATTTTTGAAAGTTCCATGAGATAATCTACATGAAGCTTTGAAGCACTCTACCTATCAAGGATGTAAAAACTAAATAAAGATTTTTTTGTACTATTTAGTAATATAAGAACACAAATTATTGTTTGATTTTAATTGTAGGAGAAGTTGTATCTTCTGGAGATTAAGTAGATTAAGTTTATTTTCATTTTTAATCTATACTGTATTGATTTTGATTAACATATTAATACATTTCAGTCTAAACAGTGAAGTAAGGCAAAGATACACAATGAAAAATTAATAATCTTTTAAACTTTTAAATTAAATTTACTGCACTTTTTTTCATTCAACAGTTTGCCTTTTAAAAATAAAGCATCTGGGGCACCTGGGTGACTCAGTCGGCTAAGTGTCTGCCTTTGGCTTAAGCAAAGTCAAAGTCGGCACCCGGGGTCCTGTAAACTCTTTACCCACCTCCATCCTCCAAACCTGGGAATCTGTTTTCTATCTCAACTCTTTTTTCATTTAGATAATGTTATACAAATGGAGTCATAAATACGTATTCTTTTGAGGTTCTATTTTATCACTCAGTGTTATAATCTTAAGCTCATCCAATGTGTGTATCAGTAGTTCATTTAAAAAAAATTTTTTTAAGATTTTATTTATTTATTTGAGAAAGAGAGAGTGCATGACTGGGGCGAGGGGCAGAGGGAGTGGGAGAAGGCAAGAGGCAGACTCCTGACTGAGCATGGAGCCCAACTCAGGACTCAATCTCAGGACCCCGGGATCATGACCTGAACTGAAGTCAGACACTTAACTGACTGAGCTACCCAAGCACCCAAGTTCATTTATTTTTAATGCTGAGTAGCACTCCATAGTAAGAATATACCAGTTTGTTTAACCATTCACACATTATGGACATCTGTGTTATTTCGACTTTTTAATTATTACAAATACAGCTGCTATGAACATACACGTATAACCCCTTTGCCAACAAATTTTTATTACTCTAGGATAAATGCTGAGGAGTACAATTCAGGAGTCACATGGTAAGTGTATATTTAGTTTTAAAATTATCTACCAAACTATTTTCCCAAGCAGCTGAATCATTTTACATTCCCTCTAGCAATATATGAGAGATCTAGGTTCTCTGCATCCTCACCAGCATTTGATATCATCACTGCTTTTTTTTTAAGTTTTATTCATTTATTTATTTATTTGTTTATCTTTATGTAATCTCTGCACTCAGTGTGGGGCTCAAACTCATGACCCCAAGATCAAGAGTCACATGCTCTTCTGAACCAGCCAGGCACCCCTCATCATTGTTTTTAAATTTAGCTATTCTAATAGTGCATAATGATCTCTCATTGTAGTCTTAATTTGCATTTTCCTCATGGCTAATGATGTTGAACATCTTTTCATCTGTTTATTTGCCATCCATTAATTTTCTTTAATAAAGTGTCTGCATGTTTCTGTCTGGACATTTTCTTCCAGTTTATTAGTTTCCCTTTCTTCTGTTTCTGATCTGTTGTTAAAACCATCTATTAAGTTTGTGGTTTTTGTTCTAAGATTTCCATTTGACACTTTATGTTTTTAATTCTTTCTTGAATTGTTTTTCTCTTATAATGTTAAACATAGCAATTAAATTTTTTTACTATTCATGTCTGCTAACTCCAATATTTTGATATACTGTTTTTTATTATATATGTGCATATCTATATGTATATATATATTTATTTATATAAAATTCAGCCGAGAAAGAAGAAAATGCTGCCATTTGTGGCAACATGAATGAATCTTTAGGACTTTATGCCAAGTGAAATAAGACTGACACAGAAGGACAAATACTACATGATCTCTTTTACATATGGAACCTAAATAACTTGAACTCATAAAAGCAGAGAATAGAATGGTGGTTGCCAGGGACTGGAGAGTTGAGGAAATGAGGAGATGTTCATCAAAAGTAAAAAGTTTCAGTTAGGGGCACCTGGGTGGCTCAGTTGGTTAAGCAACTGCATTCAGCTCGGGTCATGATCCTGGAGTCTCGGGATCGAGTCCCACATCGGGCTCCCTGCTGGGCGGGGAGTCTGCTTCTCTTGCTGACCTCTCTCCTCTCATGCTCTCTCTCAAATAAATAAATAAAATCTTTTAAAAAAAAGTTTCAGATATAGGATGATTCAATTCTGGAGATCTAATGTACAGCACAGTGACTATAGGTTAATAATACAGTATTGCATACTTGAACTTTGCTGAGAATAAATCTTAGCTGTTCTCACAGATTTAAAAAATGGTAACTGTGAGGTAACTGTGATTAATTAGCTTGATTATGATAATCATTTCACAATGTAAAACATTACATTGTATACTTTAAATATATACAATTTTTATTTTTCAGTTATATCTCAATGAAGCTGGAGAAAAGACAAAGGTCCTAAGATATTTATTAAACATGCTTTTTTCTCCTACACTTATTTATTTAAAAAATATCTGGTTATTGTTGCTAGAGACATAGTACAAAATTAGGTTCAAAGAAATTATTAATGTCTTTCATTGCCTTTCTGATTGTAATTAGCTCCCCAATGTACTTATGGCAAGCATTCTGATAAATACCTTTCCACACACTACTCCATGCTTTAAAAAACTCCTCACTTATGTTTATTTATATATACACATTATACTTCTCTGTACAGTCAAAAGAACTTTTTTATTTGTTGATTTGCTTCATAATGAAATCATCAACAATTGTTCATTTTGTGCTGTATTTAGTCATAGTAAAATATTTAATAGGTAATTATAGGTTTTAATTTATAGATTTTACATTTGTTGTGAAAATGAAGTGAGCTTACTTCATCTGAAACTAAATATGGATTTTCTTTGGAGTAATCACAGACTAGGTAATTTAGGTCAACTTTCTCAATGAGAACAACAGATTTGCCCAACAAAACCAAAGCTAAATTTGGAGGAGCTCATCAGGAGGACATGACTTCTAATTGACCTAGGAGCTGGCTCAGTACAGTGGGAGGCTGCCCCCTCCTCTGTCCTGGAAATGCACACTCTGCCTACTGCTCCATAGTGGGACTCACATTCGAGGAAGCCACACTGAGAGAGCAATGTGTTGTTGTAGTGCTTGGATGGTAGACACAGTTAAGGCTTTTATATAAACTTTTAGGATTCTGGTGGGTGGTCCCGAGATCTGTCTTGCTGCTGCCAAGATAAAACTTGCAGATAAGTTAGTTCCCTTGCTGCTTAAACCTGCCACCTGCCAATCCGGAGTGGCCTGCCTCTTTTCACCTTTTCCTGCCCTTCGTGTATAGGGCCCAGTCTGAGAACCAACAGAAACCCAGAGGTAAGCCTGGCATCTGGGCCTGAATTTTTATTAAAAACACCATCATTTTCTTTCTTTTTTTTTTTAAATCATCATTTTCCATCTCTCCTTAGTTTCCTCTCTCCTTCTCAGAAATGCATACTGGGGCCTTTGGGGTGCCATTAATTTTTTTTCTGCTCTCTACTGTTCTTCTTTTTTTATTATTATTATGTTCAGTTAGCCAGCATATAGTACATCACAAGTTTTTGTTGTCGTGTTCAACGACTCATTAGTTGCATATAATACCCAGTGCTCTCTGCCTTTCTTCCTGAAGTGTTTTACTGGTAGACCTCAATTTTTAGGAGTTTGCTTGGATTTTTTTAGTGATATACATTTATAACATCTATATATAGTCATTAAGCACATTGTTTGATATGTATTGATTAAGTAAAACTTAATTTTCCTCTTCTCACTATTTAATTTCAGAGCAATTATTGTCTTGTTACAGAATGCACAAATGATTGTTTTAAAGCTCTACATTTGGCTCTAAGGTTAACACACACAAACTTGGACGCAATACACATACACATTGTGTACACAAATACATTGTATATACTTATATATGTGTGTGTTTGTCACACTGATATTCTAAATAGCAAGGGTAACTTACCCTTTCTCACATTATTTAATGGAAAATGTGAACTTACATAATAAAAAATAAATAATAATCCTCAGCCCTCACAAACATACATAACTTTCATGCTATACTTCTTCCTTAATCAGTGCTAACTTTACTGTGAATTTCATTCAATAATATTTTACATGTTGGTCTTCTCCCAGTGAGGTCTCTCTCTCTCTTTCTGAGTTTTGAACCAAATCCACCCCTTTTTATCCATTACAATTTTGCTACATGATTTCCTACCTAATGTATCAGAGATTTTTATTCTTGTTTTTTTATTCTTGTTATTCTTGTTTTTTTTATTCTTGTTTTTTTTTCCCCTGTGGTTTGTCTTGACTAACTCTAAACATATTCATATAGGTAATAGTTCATCAAATAACTTTTTTCAAATAAGCACTAAAGGCACATTGGGATTTTAATTTAGGAATCAAAAGATAAATTAGTTATACAGAAATCAACCCAGTTTCACCAAAATTCTTCCTTTCCAGGAAAATGATTATTTCCATCTAAATTTATATAGGTTTTAACAATTCATGATCCACCTATTTCTGATTATTTTGCCTTTTCTTTCTGGTAAGAGGCTTTTTTATTTTTTAGTATTAAATATTTTATAACTCTTCTCTGTCTATACACTTTTCTGAGTTACCTTGTAATTTATTGTTTGTCTTTTTCTGATGATTCTCTGGCTTTTTGTTTTAAGATTTTATTTATTTATTTGACAGAAAGGGAGAAAGAGAGCACAAGTAGGCAGAGAGAGAGAGGGAAGCAGGGTCCCTGCTGAGCAGAGAGCCCAATGTGGGGCTCAATCCCAGGACCCCAAGATCATGACCCAAGCTGAAGGCAGAGACTCAACCCACTGAGCCACCCAGGCACCCCGATTCTTTGGCTTTTTGTAGGTAAATAGTTCTACTACCACCTAAGTGTTTGAAACTTTGTATTTTGGGGAACATTCCTATTTCAATAAATCATAATCAGCTAATGCTATATTTTGTCACACAGAACAAATTAGGCAGATATACTTCTAGCACTGATTCCCTCTTCTTAACCCAGACAATCCCTTTCTCATACAATTGGGTTTTATATCTCAACTATGATATAGGTTCTCAGATAACCTGCTTGGTGTGCACTATAGTGCCTATTCATAAAACCTGAATTTACTAGTGAGTCTTCCTTGTGGGAGAATAAAAAGCAGCGAGAATTAAAGGCAAAAAGTTAGTAGGATGATTTTATTATCTTATTAAGTGGTAAATATGTAGGTCCCCATAGAAGCATACAGCATATGATCATGTATTTTATTTATTTATTTATTTATTTATTTATTTTTTGAGAGAGAGATCACAAGTAGGCAGAGAGGCAGGCAGAGGGAGAGAGGAGGAAGCAGGCTCCCCGCTGAGCAGAGAGCCCGATACAGGACTCGATCCCAGGACCGTGAGACCATGACCTGAGCTGAAGGCAGGGGCTTAACCCACTGAACCACCCAGGTGTCCCTTCCTAAACTTTTCTTGATAAATATTCTTTGTTGCTTGTTTCTGTGTTCAATGGGTTCTTCTACCCATTTTTTTCCAGTTGATTAGTAGTACTACTATAAAAGGTTACTGTTACCTTCATATGTCTTTGTTCTCCCCCATCTTTTTGTGTGTACAAAGCATTGTAAAATTAAAACCCAGGCAGACTCCCCACCATCATAATTGAAAGTTCTATGTATGTTAATTGAGACCAAGAGTGATAACTCCTCTTTCATTTCTGGTGTTAGTATTTTGTATCCTGTCTTTTTCTTCTTGGTTAACATGGAATATATTTACCAATTTTTTAAAAGATTTTATTTACTTATTTGACAGACAGACAGTGAGAGAGGGCACACAATCAGGGGGAGGGGCGCCCCTGTGTTTATCAATTTTATTGAACTTTTCAAAGAACCAGCTCTTGGTTTCTTTGATTTTTCTCTATTATTTGACTGTCTTTGATTTATTGATTTTTATTCTGTTTTTCATTATTTCCTTTGTTATGCTTGTTTCAAATTTTAATCGCTCTTCTTTCTCTAGCTTCCTATAGTGCAAGCCTAGTTACAGATTACAGATCTTTCTGGGGGTCCTGGGTAGCATTGCACTTCAGCTCAGGTCATGATCTCAGGATCTTGGGATTGAGCCCCACGTCGGGCTCTCTTCTCAGCGGGGAGCCTGATTCCCCCTCTCCCTCTGCCCCTTTTACCACTGGTGCTCTCACTCTCTTCCAAATAGATAGATAAAATCTTTTTTAAAAGATTATAGAACTTTCTTTTCTAATATATGCACTCAATGCTATAAACACTTTTCTAAGCATTGCTTTCACTGTATCTCACAGATTGTGATAGGTTGTATTTTCATATCCATTTGGTTCAAAATACTTTAAAATTTCTCTTGAGACTTTTTCTTTGGCCTATATTTTATTTAACAATGTGTTGTTCAGCTTCCAAATATTTGGAACTTTTCTAAGTGCCATTCTGTTATTCTACTTTAATTCTACTATCTGAGAACATAATTAGTATAATTTCTATTAAATTTGTTAAAGTGTTTTTTATGGTCCAGGATGTGACCTGTCTTGGTGAATGTTCTGTGTGAGCTTGGGAAGAATATGTATTTTGCAGTTGCTGGGTAGAGCATTGTATAAATGCCAACTAGATCAGTTTGATTGACTGTTCAATCAAAGCTGTTCAAGTCAACTATATTCTTACTGAAAGATGGGTGCTGAAGTACAATAGTTGATTTGTCTACTTTTCATTTCAGTTCTATCAGCTTTTGATTCCTATATTTTGATGCTCTCTTGTTAAGATACATACACATGAAGTATTTCTATGTCTCTCTGGAAAACTGACCTTTTATGATTATGTATTGACTCTCCTTATCCCTGACAATTTTTCTTGTTTCAAAGTCAGCTTTGTCTAATCTAAAATTAATGTAGCTACTGCAGCTTCCTTTTTCTTAATGCTAGCATGCTATATCTTTCTTCATATACTTGCTTTTTTTAACTTTTATTTGCATTTACTTTATGCAGAATTTATTCCCAGGCTGTAAGTTTTTGCTTCTTCATTTTCTTCTGGAATATCTTTTCCTTCTGTGCAACTTCCTCTTCTGGTTTAGGAACAATCTGCTCTTTTTCTGTAAGGATCACGTCAGTATGGCAGGGAGTCGTCATGTGTGGGTGGATCTAACCATGAGCCGTGTAAATTCTGCATGGTATCTTGGGAACTTTGTCCACCTAGGTGTGCTCAATGATCAGACAATCTACATCTAAACCCTGAAGTTCAGCATGACTCTGCATTTTTAAGCATGCAAAGTCCAAAGTCTGCACTCTTTTTGGGCCACCGACCCTGTGTCCAGCCCCACTGTTTGGCCTGGGGACATCTACCAACTCCACCATTGTAGTGACAGAATGGCGCACATTGTTTCAGCCAAGTGACATCCTTCAGATACTTGGTGGCTTTTTGGATCTGCATACCCCTGATGGCCTGGGTAGTTTCACGTGTGTTCTTAAAGTGAACACGAAGATTTGAACCTCTTGATTTGTATGATTTTACAGGGTTCTCTGGGTCAAGTGAATCGCAAACCATTTTCAGGGATCACCTCAAGCCACTTGTGGGAAGTGCTCCATATATTTGCTTTTAACTTGTGTCTTTAGAGTAGATACCTTACAGACAACATAGAGCTGGGTTTTGGTTACTTCCCTCACTCTCTACCAGAGACAGGTGGGATTTTTTTTTTTTTTTTGGCTCTTTTACATGAAGGCCTGATGGGATTCCTGGAGGTCAAATTCACAAAAGTGTGGAGGCTTCCTTATGACCACAGCCTGCAAGTTTCTCGCTCTCACATTCATCTACACACTGCCTCCAATAATTTCTCGAAGTTACTATTTAAGTTTTCTTTTAAAAAATTTTTAATTTATTTGACAGACAGAGATCACAAGTAGGCAGAGAGGCAGACAGAGAGTGTGGGGGGGTGCAGGCTCCCCGGTGTGCAGAGAGCCCGATGTGGGGTTTGATCCCAGGACCCTGAGATCATGACCCGAGCAGAAGGCAGAGGCTTTAACCCACTGAGCCACCCAGGTGCCCCCTATTTAAGTTTTCTTACCAGTTTATGTCTCCATTGGCTTCTAATCCCAGGAAAATGATCTCTGTTGCTCTCTATATTTACCTTTCTGTCCAGACTTTGGGATAGAGTTTGCCCCCAACTTCTATTCTCTGATGGTTCCAAGAAAAGTCATGGGCTTTTAATTTCTCCAGTGCTTTTCTTGTAGGTAGGGGAGTGATGATTTCCAAGCTCTTTACACACTGGAGCTGAAATAGGAGGTTGCTTTGTTTGTTAGCACTTTAAATATGATATACCGATGTTTGTTTAGGTTTTTGTGTATGCTTATTCTCTGAGTTTCTTGCATCCCTTGTTTGCTGTAACTAATTTGGAAAACTTCTTGACCATTGTTTCTTCAAATATCTTTTTTTCTGTCCTTTTCTGCCTTTCTTTTGGGGTCCAGTTGTACATATGTAAGACTTATTTAATAATGTACTACATCTGTTGGTACAGTCTAGATGTCTTAGCTCCTAAATAATTAATGATTAAGACCAAATGTCATTTTTGGAAGAGGGCAGAATTTTGCAGAGTAATTTGACAGATTAAAGCTTGAAAAAGAAATGATATTGTAATTGGTGTAAAACTGGAGGGTGAGCACTCTTTAATAAGGGATATTGACTTGAGAAAAGTTATTAGCCTATAATTGTAAAGTATTTTTAGCAGTGAATAGAGCAGTATGCATATGAGATTCATTTTAGAAACTAATAAGGCATATGTCTTCTTTTTGCTGAGTTAATGCCTACTTACCCTTCAAACTTATTTTAAATATCAGATCTTTTAGGAAGCATTTTCTGACTTCTCCGAAATTGATTTAGTCCTCCAGCTTTATGCTTGCATAGAACTTTGCATTTATTTTTTGGGTTTTTTTTAATCTATGTATCTATTTATTTTTGTATCAGTAATAGTAGTAGTAGCTGACATTTGCTGAAAAATTGCTATATGCCAGGCATTATGTTAAGCACCTAAGAATGATCTCATTTAAGTATGCATTTAAAAGTTGTCTTTTAGGGGCACCTGCATGGCTCAGTGGGTTAAAGCTTCTGCCTTCGGCTCAGGTCATGATCTCCGGGTCTTGAGATTGAGCCCCGCACTGGGCTCTCTGCTCATCAGGGAGCCTACTTTCTCTTCTCTCTCTCTGCCTATCTCTCTGCTTACTTGTGATCTCTGTCAAATAAATAAATAAAATCTTTTAAAAAAAAGTTGTCTTTTAGGGACATCTGGGTGGCTCAGTCAGCTAAGCATCTGCCTTTGTCTCAGGTCATGATCTCTGGGTCCTGGGATCAAGCCCTGAGTCAGGGTCTGTGCTCAGTGGGCAGTCTGCTTGAGGATTCTCTCTCTCCCTCTCCCTCTGCCACTTCCCCTCTTCATGTGCTCTCGCTCTTAAAAATAAATAAATGTTGTCTTTTACTTTTGACTCTATGTACCATAAAAAGGCATGGCAAATATCATATCTTTTTGTTCACCATTGTGTTCCCAGCCCCAGCATAGAGCCTGGCACATAATAGGTGCGTAATACAACTTTATTGACTGATCAAGTAGTTAAAGGTGTTATTCCTACCTTTATTGTTTAATCTTAATTAATTAAGATATTTTCCTTTTGTAGCACATTGGAGTCATATGTTGAGATTGCTAAATTATGACTTTGGTCAAAATTAAGGCTAGTAACTTTTATAGCTCCTAGAATGCCCCTGCTATGGTGAATGATTTCAAGTTCAAATAGAGAAATAACTGCTAATTCACTATGCTCTGCTGGGGCCACATAGTCATCTGTGAAAATGATTTGAATTTTTGATAAGTGATTTCATTTGGGATTTTAAAGTTAACTACAAGTTTCTTACGGGAAACTGAACTAAATGCATAATGTTGTCAAATTTATTTTTCTGCATTCTGTTCATACACGTATGTAGCTTCTACTTGGTTGAAATAATCTTGGTATAAAATAAAAAGGTTCTAAATCCATTTAATAACTGTATGTAAGAAACAACTATGTTTCTCCTGTCAGCAAAACATTAGTCTTTTTTTTTCCTAGTGACCTAGATACACCCAAAGCCTGTGAGATTTACTCTGAATTTATTTTGCAAAAATCAATACCAGTTTTCCCTTGCCTATTTCTATAGGGAATATTTTCTTTTTGCCTTCCATCTATCCACGGTAGAAACTTTAGTCAGAGATAAATAATATGACAAGCTTTCCAGATTCATCTGTAGAAGAGAAAGGGATTTTTCACATTGGTTCATTAAGTTGAGATATTCTATCTTGAGCAAAGTCCCAAGCTAGCAGTTGCTAGCCGGTGTTCAAAATAGATAAAAAACAGGTAGATTTATATCGTCTAGTGTAGTATTTGCGTAGAAGACCTTTTTCTCAGTAATTGAATCATAATTTGAGTTCAGTTAGTTCCAAAAGAAGAGCATAATAATCTATGATATTTGTTTAGCATTTGGTAAATTTTAGAGATGTTCAAATCTAGCCTCACAGTTGATCCTCATATGAAAATAAAGGAAACCTCGTTTAAAATGGAGTCGGGAAGCCGTAAAGGGGCAGCTCTCATGCACGCACCACTTCTTGCAGTCTGCAGAACCTGCAGGAGGAAGGAAGATAAGAATTATCTTGACAAAGAAGGACATTTTTCACTTGGGAATTTTATCTCTTGCTTTTAAGAAGGGAGATTACTCCGTGCCCTAGCAATGATGCACTAACTATGGCTTTAAGCCAATAAGAAGCTGCCACAACTTCAAACTCTTGTTCTTCTCCAATGAACTTTTGTTCAAAACAAATCTCCTCGATTTCCACCTGAAACCTAATAAAAGCTGACCTTCCCTTTGTCTCTTGGACTTTCTTATGTTTTGTCATAATTTCTATGTCCCAAATTACAATTCCTTTGCTATTCCTAAATACACTCATTTTGCTGGTAAAATAACTGTCCATTTAATGTTTAAGTTTGACATTTATAACAACCCTGTGGGGTAGGTAAGGTGAATGTACCCAGCATTATATGGGCTTATGCAATGGTCGTTACTTAACCCTTTCTCTTTTGCATCCTTCTGCTCCAGAGATTGCAGTGATAAATTCTTGGTTTTCTCGTCTCCCCCGCAAGTGAGGTTGACCTTGTGACATACTTCTTGCCAGAAAGATGAAAGAAAGGGAAAGCTGAGTAGTGTCCTGAGAAATAATTTTGATTGCTGATGAAAAGACAAATGCAGCCTCTTTCCTTATCCTCTTCTCTTTTTTAAGATTTATTTATTTATTTATTTTAGGGAGAGGAAGCACAAGCAGGTGTGAGTGGGGGTGCAGGGAGGGGCAGCAGGAGAGAACCTCAAGCAGAATCCCTGCTGGAGCGCCTGGGTGGCTCAGTGGGTTAAGCCTCTGCCTTCAGCTCAGGTCATGATCCCAGGGTCCTGGGATCGAGCCCCACGTCGGGCTCTCTGCTCAGCAGGGAACCTGCTTCCTCCCTCTCTCTCTGCCTGCCTCTCTGCCTGCTTCTGATCTCTGTCTGTCAAAATAGTAAATAAAATTAAAAAAAAAAAAGCAGAATCCCTGCTGAGTGGGGGGCCCAGTGCAGGGCTGGATCTCAGGACCCATGAGATCATGACTTGCGCTGGAATCACAAGTCTGACGCTTAACTGGCTGAGCCACCCAGGTGCCTCTCCTTATCCTGTTCTGCTGTAATACACAGGTGTGATGCCTGGGAGGCTAGGAGCCATCTTACAATCACAGGTAATGCTGGTAAAACAGAAAGTTGGAAAAAGCCTGAATTTCTTCATTCATGGTTGAGCACCTGAAACAATGTCTGCAACTGCTCATTTTGGGGATTTTTGTTGTCGAGATAAGATAACTTCTATCTGAGCCATTGCTATTCAGGTATTCTGCTATGTGCTAATGTATGCCTCATTAATAAAGTTAATTCATCACCACTAAATAGGTGACAAAAATGTTACTTAAATGGCATGCTCACTAACATAACAGTAGGGGATTGTTGCTTTAGCTTTGTGTCGATTTTAATATGAGAATAACTTAAAATACTTTAAATGGAGTCTTAAGCTAAGAAAATGAAAATTTTTATGCTTTTAAAAATATATCATGGGTGAGGTACCTGGGTGGCTCAGGTGGTTGAGCGTCTGACTATTGATTTCAGCTCAGGTCATGATCTCAGGGTTATGGGATCAGGCCCTGCATTGGGCTCCACACTGGGTACGAAGCCTGCTTGTGATTCTCTCTCTCTCTCTTCCTCTGCTTCACACCACCCCCACCACCTTGTGCGCGTGCTCTCTCTCTCTCTCTTTCTAAAAGATCAAAAATAGAGCAGGGGTAGAATGCCTGGGTAGCTCAGTCAGTGAAACATCAAACTCTTGATCTCAGCTCAGGTCTTGATCTCAGAGTCGTGAATGGAGCCGACTTAAAAAAAAAAATTATAGCATGCCCTGGTGGCTCAGTCAGTTAAGCATCTACCTTCAGTTCAGGTCATGATCTCAGGGTCCTGGGATGGAGTCCCACATCAGGCTCCCTCCTCAGCAGGGAGTCTGCTTCTCCTTCTGACCCTACTCTCTCTCATGCGGTCTCTCATCCTCTCTCTCTCAAATAAATAAATCTTTTTAAAAAATTATAAAAAGGGGCGCCTGGCTGGCTCAGTGGGTTAAAGCCTCTGCCTTCGGCTCAGGTCATGATCCCAGGGTCCTGGGATCGAGCCCTGCATCGGGCTCTCTGCTCAGCAAAGAGTCTGCTTTCCTTCCTCTCTGTCTGCCTGCCTCTCTGCCTAGTTGTAATAAATAAAATCTTTTAAAAAAATTATAAAATATTAGAGCACGGACACCTGGCTGGCTGGCTAGTCAGAAGAGCATGTGACTCGATCGCAGGCTTGTAGGTTTGAGCCCCCACTGGGTATACAGAGTACTTAAAAAATAATTTAAAAAAAAAGTAGAGCAAATCCGGGAAAATATCTTAGTTACTACTAGACTAGATCACAGTAACATTCTCTGGCACCTTCTCTGAGCTCCAAGATTTTATACACACACACACACACACACGTATACATACACACATACCTATACATATGATATATGGGCATACTCCCCCATATTTAGAGTCTTATAGTCACCAGGAGAAGAAATACTACATTACTATTCCTAGCTTCACCAATAATGTGCCTATGGATTATTTCTGGGGGCCATTAGAAATTCTTTTCAATGTCTTCTGGTGCATATGGACATATGTTTGTCCATGGTATTTACCCAAGGCTAAAATTTCTGGGCTAGAGATTATCTATGTCTTCAGTTTTACTACATAATTCTCAACTGTTTTCCAAAGTGACTATATTAATTTTGTACTCCCACCAACAGAGTATTAGAATTATAACCTCTTCACCATGGTATATTATCAGATTGTACAAATTTACCAATCTGGAATGTGGATAATGATCTTCACTTATGGCTTTGATTTATATTTTCCTGATTGCTAATAAGGTTAGCATTAACCTTATTATATATATATATATAACCTGATATATTATATATATATATTATATATTGATATTATATATATATATATATATAACCTGATAGCTAATAAGGTTAGCAACCACCATTCCATAGTGGTTGGATATGTAGAATTCCTGTTTTGAAGGAACTGCAAATTGTTCTATTTTCCTGTAAAGGTGTTGTCTTTTTCTTACTGATTTGTTTCTCATTATTTTGATTCTCATTATTCATGGTGTTTATGTTCTATAACCACCATCATGAACAGTGCATTAGCTAATGCTGAACTATGCTCTTAGGAAAAATACAGGATTAAGTTCCTGTGAGTTGCTGGTCACGTTTTCATTAATGGAAGCACCATTTGTGTTACATAGGTTCATTTGCCAATGTCCTTGTAAATCAGCCAGACCCATCAGCATCGGAAAGCTGTTCTTCCCATTACCCTTTTCCTGTATAACTCTTAATATACTTTTAAAATTCTTCCATAACTCCCCCCATCTGCCTCACCTACAAGTCTAGCATTTTTCACACCATATTGCCTTTTGAAACATGCAAGCCAGCCAGCCAGCATTAGCCAAGAAGAGTTTCATATTTTCCTGACCCTGAGCAATGTGAGTATATTTCTTTGGTGTTCAGTCTCACAACTGTCCTCTATGCTTTCATTAATTTGTTATCATGTCACCAATCCACAAGTTTAACCACTTTTCCATCTCTTCGTCACACACTGCAGCTGTTACTTTAGCACTTTCCAGAGCTGCCTCATGGAAAGATTGATGGGCGAATTTCCTCTTCCTGTTTCTGAATATACCTACGGAACTGTATAAAACTTCTGGACACGAGAGATGCCATTTTGAGAAAAGCTCCATTTTCTTTTCTAGGAACAAATAGCTAATGAATTCTTGAACTAGGCAAAAAGACTCTTGGCTGGGCCAGAAGTAGCAATTGTTTCTGAAGTCTGTTTATGGACTTTTTGACGACAGAATGGTTGATCAGGGTGTCACTGATAAGGGAAAAACTGTACTCTAAGATGGCCGACCAAATCAGCAAGAGAATTCCAGTCCCTGCCTCAAAGCTCTTCTGGGTTCTTCTTCCCTACCTGGTTTCCTGCGCAGCAAAAGTACCAAGTATGCGGAAGCAGAAGGGTATAAATTACCCTCCTTGCTTGTGCTCTGGACTCAGACCTTTGGAGACCACTTCCTCTGCGCTCACGGATCTTAAATAAACCTCTGATCCTCCAAGGACTCTGAGTGCTGCTTGGTTCTTCCGCCAGGATCCAGTCCAGGTTCCATAACATCACCAGCAGCTTAGCCTGTTAGTGCCAATGACAATCTAGTTTTTGTCTTCTATCCAAGTCATGTAATTGCCTCCCTCCTTTCTCTTCTTCATTAAAAACCTCTTGCTTTTACACCACAGGTAGGATACTTTTCTGGCTACTTCTGGAATCTGTGCTCCCCAAATTGTAATTCTTTTATCCCAAGTAAACACTAGTTTGCCTCTCATTGTTGCTCTTACTTTTAGACATACCATATGTTTCATTAACCTTGAACTCATGGCCAACAGTGCTCATGCCTGCTTATTAAGACTTGTATTTTCTCTAGGATGGACATCACAGCCTTCTCAGGAACACTAGACATCACTTCAGCGCAGCTGGAAGCTGCATTAAACAGCAAAATCACCATCCACAAGCAAAAATTTTTAAAAATGTGGCACTCAAGAAACCTTGAAAAGAACACTTGTTTATGGTGTGAGAGTTGAGACAAGAAGGCAGGGCATTACCTTGTTCAGTGTCACCTGGCAATGTATGTATTGACGGACTCAAATACACTGTTCTTCCCATGATCATGAATGTCTGCAAAGTACTGCAACTATGGATTTGGAGATTGTAAATACATTTTAGTCAGCAGATGAATTCACAAATACAGAACCTGTAAATAATGAGGAGGGAAAAAAATAATGAGGAGGGGCTACGTATGTTGATGTGCAAGTATACATTGTTTTATTGTGTTCTGCTTTATTGCACTTTAAGATAATTGCATTTTTTAGGTTTTATTTATTTATTTGAGAGACAGCGGGGGGGGGGGGGGGGGGGACGCATGCGCAAGTGCAGGAGCGGGGAGGAGGGGCAAAGGGAGAGAGAGAAGCAGATTCCCAGCTGAGCGGGGAGCCCATGTCCATCCCAGGCCCCTGGGACCATGACCTGCGCTAAAATCAACAGTTGGACGCTGAAATAACTGAGCCACCCAGGCACCCCTAAAGATTTTATTTTTAAGTAATCTGTACACCCAACGTGGGACTCAAATCTACAGCCCTGAGATCAAGAGTCACATGCTCCACCGACTGCGCCAGCCAGGCGCCCCAGCATTTTTTAGCATTTTAGTATTTAGTAATTTACTATTTTTAAATTAAGGTATGTACTGTTTTTGGACAGAGTGTTATTGCATACTTAGTAGCCTACAGTATAGTGTTAATATAACTTTATTTTTTTATTTTAAAGATGTTTATTTATGTATTTATTTGACAGAGAGAGGGAACACAAGCAGAGGGAGTGGTAGAGGGGGGAACAGACTCCTCGCTGAGCAGGGAGCCCCATGTGGGGCTGGATCCCAGGACCCTGGAATTATGACCTGAGCTGAAGGCAGAGGCTTAAGGACTGAGCCACCCAGGCGCCCCTTAAGTGTTTTTTTTTTTTTTAATATTTACATCATCTCTACATCCAAGGTAGGGCTTGAACTCACGAACCTGAGATCAAGAGTAGAATGATCTTCCTACTGAGCCAGGCTGGTGCCCCCAAACATAAACTGTATATGCACTGGGAAACCAAAAAATTCGCTTGGCCCTCTTGATTGTGATACTTGCTTTATTGTGTAGTCCGGAACTGAATCTGCAAAACCTCCAAGGTCTGCATGGATGTGTGTGTGGAGAAGTCAGGGCTCATTTTTTTTCCATTTTTTCCCTGTGGATACTAACTGTCTCAGCACCATTAGAAAAAAATTAACCTTCCCCCCTCCCCGCAGTGCTACTTTTGTCATAAATCAAATATCCATTGATGCAAGGCTCTATGTGATACTGGGATTTACAATGAATATATTTGATTTCCCTCCCATCTCTGGTCAAGAGCTCCTAACACCCTGCGAATTCCCTAAGTGCTGAGAACCATACAGGTGTCTTGTTGTGTTAATGAGGTCACTTTTGGAAAGCCGCAGGGTAACCTAAAGATGGGGGCTGGTTGCCGGAGGAACCAACCGAGATAGAGGGTAGGACCTTTTAGCCCACTCCCTGACTCCTGGAAGGGGTCAGGGGGTGGGCTAAGACTTAATCTTGCCTCTGTTTCCACGCCTCCATCAAACCCAAAAGGAGGGGTTTGGGAGAGCTTCCGCTTGGTGAACACGTGGATGTTTGGGGAGAGCGGCGGCCTGGGGAGGTCAGGGAAGCTGCTGGCTCTTTCCCCAGACCTCGCCCTACCTAACTCTTCCGTTTGGCTGTTCCTGAGTTACATCCTTTTATAATCAACCACCGATCAGGTAAGGAAAATGTTTCTGTAAGTTCTGTGAGCTGCTCTAGCAAAATTAACTGAACCTGAGGACAGGTTCGTGGGAACCTCTGGTTTAGATTAGAGCTGCTTAGTCCCGAGCACCTGGGCCTGCGGACTGGGGTCCGAGGTCGGGGTGGGACAGTCTTGTAGGATTTAGCTCTTAACCCGTGAGGGTCTGACGCTCTCTGTGGGTTGATAGTGTCAGAATTGCGTTGAATTGCAGGATTCCCCGCTGGAGTTCTAAGAACTGCTTGCTGGTGTGGGAACTCCCTCTCTGCACACGCTGGAAATGGGTGATCTGAACCTTTGTACTCTATTTCTACCTTCTCTTTGCTGTTCTGTCCATTTTACTATTCCTACACCAATATCGCATTGCCTTAATTACTATAATTTTATAATTATTTTTGATATCTGGTAGTTCAAGTCCTTACACTTCAGTCTTTTCCAAAAGTGCCTCAATCATTTTTGCTACTTTGTGTTTCTATATATATTTTGGAATCATTTTGTCAGTTGCCACCATAAGATCCACTGATGAGGTTTTCACTGGATTCATAGATCAACTTAGGAGTAATTGCCGTTTTACAAATATAAGTTTTTTGGATGCGTGGGTGGCTTAGTTGGTTAAGCAACTGCCTTCGGCTCAGGTCATGATCCCAGAGTCCTGGGATCGAGTCCCATGTCAGGTTCCCTGCTCGGCAGGGATTCTGCTTTTCCCTTTGACCTTCCCCCTCTTGTGCTCTCTCTCCCTCTCAAATAAATAAATAAAATCTTTTTTTAAAATAAATAAAATCTTTAAAAAAATGTTTTCCAAACCATAAATATATCGAATATTGATTGAGGTCTTCCTTAATTTTTCTCAATGATGTTTTCTGCATAGAGGTCTTCACATGTATTGCTATGTTTAATTTTAGCTAATTGATATATATATATCTATAATATATCCCAATTCTGTTATATATATTTTATATATAATATACAAAAATACATATTTCTATATATTTTATATATATTTTATGGATATACTATATATATAAATATGTATTTTCTATATATATTTTTTCGTGGGGCTTAAACTCATGACCCCGAGAACAAGAGTCACATGCACTACCAATTGAGCCAGCCAGGCACCCTGATAATTGATATTTTTATGGCCCCGTAGATGTTATCTTTTTAAATATCATTCTTTATTTGCTGATGGTACATAAAAATTCCATTCTCTTATGGTTTTATTATGGAGAACTTGCGGAACTTATTGATAACTGATAATTATCAATTATCAGGAACAAACTGATAATTTGTTTCTATATTTTGTATTTTATGTGTATAATCATATAATATATGTATAATGTCATCTTTTCCCTTCTTTCTAATGAGTAAAGCTTTACCCTGTACCTCAGTATAAATGTGAGAGTGAAGTGGTGGACATCTTTGGGTTTTTCAGATTTCAGTGGAAATTGCTCAATGTGTCATGGTTTGTAGCTGTCAGTTTTCAATTAAAGGAAGTTCTCTTATAGGTAATTAGCTAGGCGTTTTTATTATGAATGAGTTATTAATATATCAAATAATTTTATTCCACTTATTTTAACGATCATGTGATTTTTCTTTTTTAATATGGTAATCTGGTACATTACATTAAGTAAAATTTTAAAGTGAAACAAAACCGGCATTTGTGAAATACCTCCACAATCTAATGATGTATCGTCCTTTTGTGTGTGGCTGATACTTTGTGAGGACTTCTACTTGTATACTTTTGGATGAGATGCACACGTAATTTTCCTCCCTTATACAACTCTTGTTAAGAGCCTGTTAACAGGGGCGCCTGGGTGGCTCAGTGACTTAAGCCTCCGCCTTTGGCTCAGGTCATGATCTCAGGGTCCTGGGATCCAGCCCCGCAGCATCGGGCTCTCTGCTCAGCAGGGAGCCTGCTTCCCCCTCTCTCTCTGCCTGCCTCTCTGCCTACTTGTGATCTCTGTCAAATAAATAAATAAATAAAAATCTTTTAAAAACAAAAAAGAGTCACATGCTCTACAGAGTGAGCCAGCCAGGTGCCCCACTGAGATACTATTATTAACGAAAGTCCGTACTTAGATTTTCTTACTTTTCACATGTCCTTTTTTTGTTCCAGGATCCCATCTTGGATCCCCTATTACATTTAGATGCCTGAGGGTCCTCTAGGCAGTGATAATTTTTCAGACTTTTTTTGCTGTTTTTGTGCCAACATTTTTTAGGCTTATTGGTCAGGTTTGGTTTTGTTGTTGGTCGGGTATTTTATAGAACATCCTTAAGTTGGGATTTGTCTGAGCTTACCTTATAATTAGACTGTGGTTAGTGAATGTGCTATCAATATGACTCATGACTTTTGATGACTTGATCCCTTGGCCGTGGTAGGGTTTTTCAGCTTTCTCCATGGCAGAGCTACTCTTCCTCTTTCTGTAACTGGGCTCTTTGTAAGGAAGTCACTATGTGCAGACCACACCAAGGAATAGGAAGTCATGCTCACCCTTATGTAGGGTGTAAATCTACATAAGTTATTTAGAATTCTTCTGCAGAGATCTGTCTCCTCTATCTTTAGGCATTTATTCAATCATTTTAATATGAGGACTCATGGATATTTATCTCATACTTTGGATTATAATCCAATACTACTTTATTTTGTTACTCAAATTGTTCCAGTTTTGACCACTGGAAACTTTGTCAGTTGACTTCTCTGTCGCGGCCGGCGCGACAACACGACCAGAGTCGGGAGGGTGAGAGGATGGTTAAGAGAAAGAGATGCAAAGAGACGAGGGCAGGAGGGCCGCAGAGGAGGTTGTCCAAACAGTGTCGGTCCATTCAGCTACGTGCGCTACTGGATATAGTTGTAGCAAGGCTGGAAACAATTATCCGTAACAAGCCTGACACAATTATCACAGGTTCTCACTATAAACTCCTTAAGCATCTTCGTACCGACATCCCGGCGCCAAATGGCTGTTACATCTAGATAAATTCAGTGTTGCTACCCGAGGTGAGAAAGGGCACCAGCTGTGACTCGTTCAGACACAACAAGACCTTGGCTAAGGCCCACGTTGTTTTGTTCCCAATTAACCTTTGTGAGAGGTCACGCCGGCGAGCAGAAGGCACATAGCTCAGACCCTTTCTCAGTGCTACTCAACTTTCCCAACTATTAGGTCATATTAACCTTTTAGTTTTCAAGGAGGCACAAGTCAGGGCCCGGTTTGGCTCCAGTCTCCAACCTTAACGTGGCCTCCCACACTTCTCTCTCCCTTTGACATCCCTCATCATTGTGTGTGCAGGTGTGAGTATATGTGAATGTGCTTTGCTGATGAGTTCTTTCTTTTCTTCTTTCTTTCTTCCCTTTCTTTCTTACACTAAGCTTTATCCCTAAGGTGGGGTTTGAACTCAGGACTCCAAGATCAAGAGTTGCATGCTCTACTGAATGAGCCAGCCAGATGCCCCTGTTTGTGGAGGCCAAGAAAAACAAGGCTGTACCCACCTCAAGTCTAGCCTTGACATAAGTGCAGCCATCTTAGGTCTCCGTGACTGGTAAATGGAGGTCTTCCTGGAACCAGGAAGACTGACCAAAGGTTTCGAAAACAACACGCCATACCAAAGATCAGTCAGGAATAGGATAGCTTAACGTTGTAATAAATCATGTCAGAAAAAAAAAAAACAGGAACATAGGGCCAGCAGTCGTGGCCCAATCACCTACTGCCAAGTCCACCCCCACTCTGCCTTTAAGAACTCTGACTGTAATCCGGTTCGGGGTCCAAGTCCCTACTCCGCTGTGTCAGGTACACTTGGGCCCAAGCTTAAGCTTGTTGAATAAACCCTCGTGTGATTGCATTGGTGTTGGTTCCTTGATGGTCTCTCAGACACAAAAACTTGGTCACAACACTATTTTTATCTTTTTAAAGAAACTGATTTAGGTTTCTTTGATTTTTAATAAAGATTTCATTTATTTATTTGAGAGAAAAAGAGCGAACATAAGCAGGAGAAGTGGTAGAGAGAGAGGGAGAAGCAGGCTCCCCACTGAGCAGGGAGCCCAATGATGTAAGTCTTGATCCCAGGACCCTGAGATCAACACCGAGATCATGACCAGAGCAGAAGGCAGATGCTTAACAGACTGAGCCACCCAGGTGCCCCTAGATTTCTTTAATTTTTTTCTATTTTCCCTGTTTTCAATTTCATTGATTTCTGCTCTAATACTTGTTATTTCTATTTTCATGCTAGTTTTAGATTTATATGTTCATTTTTTCCCCTTTAGTTTCCTAAAATAAAAACTTAAAATCCTTAGATAAAAACTTCCCCAGCAGGGGAAGTGGCAGAGGGAGAAGCAGGCTCCCCACTGAGCAAGGAGCCTGATGCAGGGCTTGAGTCCACTGAGATCATACCTGAGCGGAGGGCAGACGTTTAACCAACTGAGCCACCCAGGGATCCCTATCTTTGTTCATTTCTAATATATGTATTTTATGTTACAAATGTTCTTCTTAACTCTACTTTGCATCTCACAAAATTTGATCAGTTGTACTTCTGTATTCATTAGGTTCAAAATATTTTTAGAAATCTTGAGACATTTTCTTTGTTCATTGTGTTATTTCAAAATGTGTTTTTAATTTGCAGATATCTGGAAACTTTAGAACTATCTTCCTGTTACTGATGTCTAATTTGATTGCTTTGTGGTATGAAACATATGTTGCATGACTTCTTTTATTAGGATTCATTTCTGGAGATTTACCTTGTTCCTTTGTTTAGAATATCTTTGATTGTTCATTTTCCTTGACTCACTGTGTTGGTTTCTGTGCATGAGACAAAGCAGGTCTCCTAGTCTTTAATGACTGGCCACATTAGGCACAAGATTCCCATCAGTCAACCTATCACATGTTCTAGGGGCCTCTAATGACTCTTTCCTTCCCCAAGAGGAAACCAAGAGTTGGGATTTTCCAACTGCTCACTCTGCTGAACTTTTCTCCTTCCCTGGAGAAGGTAGGAAGCTGGACACAGAGGAAAGCTGAAAGCTGGGATTTTTTTTTCATTCTGCTGAGCTGAGGGAAGGATCTATGGTTTCTACCAGCTCAACCTATTGCCTCAGTTATCCCCCTAGTAGCTAGACTATGCTGATTGTTTTAGAACTGCAGGATATGGGGGCGCCAGGGTGGCTCAAGCAGTTCAGGGTTTGACTCTTGGTTTTGGCTTAGGTCATGATCCTGTGGGAGGGTTCTGGCTAGTGGCCTCAATGGAGCCGGTTGGGTCAGCTGATCAAGTCCTGCCTCTGGCTCTGTCTTCAGCAAGGAGTCACTTGTCCCTCTTTCTCCCCCTCTGCTCCTACTCTCCCCCACGCCCCACCCCCTGCTTTCTTTCTCAAATAAATAAATAAAATCTCAGAAAAAAGAATTGCAGGATGTGTTAGAACTGTAGGACTAGCAAGACCAACCAGTCCTCTCTAGGGAGCCACCTTGAAAATGGCCGGGCAGCCGGATATGTGAACCAACTCCTTCCCTCCCCTGGCTGAAGCTGGGAGCTAAGGGATCTGTTCGTGCTGGTATGTTGCTGGGACTGAGTCAGGGAGTCCAGCGAGAGAGTGTTCCAAACCTTCCTACTGGCTTCAGGGAGTCTTATTCTGCCTTCTCCAGAGTTCAGGAGACTTTCTAGATTTCTCACAAAGGGAATTTGTCTGTGACTTATTGCTGAATTGGTATGTGTGGGGGTTTCCTACTTCAATATCTAGCTGATGTCACTCCATATGATTTTTTAGAAAGGGGGTACAGTGCATTTTATGGCCCTGAATGTGGTTTATCTTGGTGAATTGTGCAGGTAACTTGAGAAGAAGGTGGATGCTGTTATTGTTGACTGGATTATTTTGTAAATCTCAGCTCAAGTTGGCTGATGGTGCTGTTTAGGTCATTTACTGAATTTCTGCCTCGTTGATCTATCAGTTGCAAAATGGAGTTTTGAAGAAACTGAGGATTCACAGTTGCCTATTTCTTATTCTTTGCTTTGTCTTGACCAAAATTTAGTCAGGCTTCCCTCCTCCCTAGGGCCCCTGAACTTTGCTTGTCCCCAAGCTTGAGCAGGGACTAAAATGCAGAACGTCTCTTAACAGTTTATTTTGAGAATTGGCTGACCACAGTGAGATACTTCTCTTGTCAAACTTGCTAGACTTTCCTTCTCATTTGCCCAACGTATGTTTGATTTTGAGATGCTTGCAGGTTTCTGAAGTAGGGGTAGACGTCCCTATTGCAGTAGTCTTTCTTATGAATAAAGTCTCTCCTTATCTAAGTCCAGATTTGTTTTTATTTGACAGGAGTATCCAACTCCAATACATGATTTGTCTATTTCTTCCTACATTTTAATCAATTTTTCCCATGTATTTTGGCAATCCTGTTAGCGATATACACATTTAGGATCATTATATCTTTTTAGAGAATTTAACTCTTTACTACTAGGTAGTGTCTCTTTGTGGTGATTAATTTTAAGTGACAACTTGGCTAGGCCATAGTGCTCCAGTATTTGGTCAAACACCAGTCTAAATATCCCTGTAGAGGTATTTTTTAGATGTGATTAGTCTTTAAAACAGCAGACTTATGGTGCCTGGGTGTCTCAGTTGGTTAAGCGTTTGCCTTTGGCTCAGGTCATGATCCCAGGGTCCTGGGATCGAGTCCCACATCAGGCTCCCTGCTTGGCAGGGAGCCTGCTTCTCCCTCTCCTGCTCCCCCTGCTTGTGCTCTCTCTCTCACTGTGTCTCTCTCTGTCAAATAAATAAAATAAAAAATAATAAAACAGCAGACTTTGAGTAAAGCAGGTTATGTCCCATAACATGGGTGGGCCTTATTCAACCAGTTGAAGACATTAGGAAAAAATAAGAGAGATATCCTATGATGGAGAATTTTTATATGTCAACGTGACTGGGCTGAGGTATAGCTGGTAAAATAGCTGATAAAATGTTATTTCTGGGTGTGTCTGGGAGGGTGTTTCTGGAAAAGATTACCATTTTATAGACTGAGCTGAGACTGTAGGTGAGCATCGTTCAATATGTTGAGGGTTTGAATAGAAAAAAAAGTAGAGAAATGGTAAAATTTTTTAATCTCAGGATTTTGGATGTGGACTTAAACAGACCATTGACTACTTTGGTTCTCAGGCATTAGGACTTGGATTGAATTATACCACCATTCCTGGTTGTCCCACTTGGAGACTGAGGGGCTACTGGGCCTCCATATCTACCTGGACATATTCCTATAAGAAATTCCTTCCATCGATCCACCCATCCATCCATCCATCTATCCATCCTATTCTATTGGTCCTATTTTTACCAAGGTGGTTCTAGAGGAACAGAATTTTAGGGATGGCTTTTCTGAATTGGTTCTGTTGTTTCTGGGCTTGATTCTCTAATCTTACTGATTTAAAGACACTAATAACTCTATTTCTAGTAATAAAGAGAGCACTGATAGTCATGGCATGAATTGTTTACAGAGTTACGCAAAATATCTGTGTGGAATACTCCCGATTAACCACTTACAAAAGGCATCAAATCTGTTACCATTCAGGTGTTCTCATCAGTTTATGGTTCCAGTGGCTTCTGCTACAGGTTAGCAGATTTTGGGGTGGAGGTTTGCCCTGATATCTCAGTTCTCTGAAGGACCCAAGCAGAGTCATTGATTTTCAATTTGTTCAGCTTTTTTCTTTTTCTAAGAATGGAAATGGCGAAGCGCCAGGCTGACTCAGTCAGTGGAGCATGTGACCCTTGATCTCAGGGTTGTAGATTTGAGCTCAGTGTTAGGTGCAGAGATTACTTAAAAATGAAATCTTAAAACTTGCCATTTCCTTTCTTTTTTTTTAAGTCTTTTTCACATCAATACTGAAATCAGAAATCTATCAATTTTATTGTTTATGGCAAAGGACCAACTTTTGGGTTTTTTGGGCTCTTTTTATTGTGTATTTGCTATTTTTAAAAAAGATTTTATTTATTTATTTGAGAGAGAGAGCACAAGCAGAGGGAGAGAGAAAAGCAGACTCCCTGCTGAGCAGGGACCCCCCCCCCCCACATTTGGGACCTAGTACCCAGAGATCATGACCTGAGCTGAAGGGAGTTGCTTAACTGCAGGAACCATCCAGGCACCCTCAAAAGATTTTATTTTTAAGTAATCTCTGCACTCAACGTGGGGCTCAAACCTACAACCCTGAGATAAAGAGAAGAGTTACACGTTCCCCTAACTGAGCCAGCCAGGTGCACTCTGTTTGCTATTTTATTTTTTTTAAGGATTTTATTTATTTGACAGAGAGAGACACAGTGAGAGAGGGAACACAAGCAGGGGGAGTGGAAGAGGGAGAAGCAGGCTTCCCGCTGAGCAGAGAGCCCGATGCGGGGCTCGATCCCAGGACCCTGAGATCATGACCTGAGCCAAAGGCAGAGGCTTTACCCACTGAGCCACCCAGGTGCCCCTTACCCAAAGATTTTTAAAGTGTACTTTTTATTTTCTAAAGACATGAGAATTTTCATTTTACCTTTCTGAAATTGATTTCTGATATAACTTTGTAGTCACAGAAATATTCCATAATTGATGTCATTTGATTTTTACTGAGGCTAGCTTATGGCCAAAGAGACAGTCCATGTTTATAAGTGTTCAGTGTGCTGTTATTAGAATTTGTATTCTTCAGTAATTATGCAGCAGTTATGATGTTTAAATTGTTAATGGTTTAATTCTAATTGTCAGTATCTTTACTAATATTTTTATCTGCTTGACTAATCCATTACCAAGACCCATATGCTATGTTTGCAAATTTTTAAATTTCTCATTATCATTGTACTAATTAAGTTTTTTTTTTTACATTGTGGCCATATTCTCAGCACAAACAAAATGACAGACAGCAATTACATATTCCTGATGGATTAAGGGTTTCATAACTATGAAGTTAAAGTCTTTACCTCTACTAATTCATAATGCTGTAAATTTTATTTTATCTCATGCCAATGAGATTCTTTCTTTGCTCCCTCCTGAGATCAGAGTACAGACTGTTTAATGGAATTCATCAGTTCAAGTGAGAAGTCTTCATTAAGAGTATACTAATTTTCTGTTCGTTCCACAGATATTTATTGAGTACCTGTACTGTGCCTGTGGATTTATACATATGCACATAGGAGTGTGTGGAGGGAGCACGTGCGTGCGTGCTGCACAGCGGCACATGGACCAAGCCGGGAAGGAACAAGGGAGATGGTCTTGAAGCAGTCCTGTCACCCCAGTCCCTTTCGTTATAAGGAAATAAGGAAATTACGGCCTGGAGAGGTTAGAGGACATGCCCGAAGTCAGACTCTTAAATAGATGTAGGATTTTCAACAAAACCTCCGTGACTCCCCTTTT